>JANITW010137695.1:0-12855 GCA_027564335.1 Erythroxylum williamsii | reverse complement strand
CACCCCCTCCAATCTCCCCCATACAGGTGACGAGCCAGAGATCGAGTGAGTCACGAGTACGGCAGCACTCCAGTTTCTTTTGTTTATTTTCAATGTTATATTGTTAAATGTCAAGACTTTGAGTACATTTCAAGTATTATGGGTTCAAGAGTGTTTTGTATTTTGGCTCTTGAACTCACGGATTGTATTTGGTTTGCGATATTCTCAAAGCTTTATGAAACTCATCTTTTGGAGTATGAATTATGGTTATGTTTGTTTTAAGAGCATGAAAGTTTCACGATGGGTCCGTTGAACTTCCGATGGGTTGAAAACTCATCTTTTGATTAATGATTTATGCATGTGTTGGCTTTCGCTTAAATGAAGCAGGTTTGCAAGTTTACTTTCCAGCAAGCCCATTCACTTTCCGCGGGTCTTTTCCTTTAAATGTATAATTATCACGTCTCACGTCACACTCTCATGTCAGACGTTGGGCTCTGACAGCGGGGTCCAACACTGCCACTACCACATATACATATATATTAGTATGCTAGTACATAACATGCCAATGGTACTGTGTCATGACTACTTTATTATATGTATACTATAGTGCCAATGGTGTGGTAGTACATTATGTATGGTAACTATACACATTATACACTAAATAATATACTATGGTAACACATCATATTACATAAAGCTATGCATATATGTGTATTATGTAAGGTATAAATAGTGGCTAACATACCACTATATATAATATTTACATATAGTATAATAATAGCATTGTAACTATTTATGTACTTGTATGCATGTACATATATGGTAACATAACTATTACATATGAGCTATACAGTACTACACGTAAAACTTGTATATCTATAGGTTCATTGACATTATATATATACATATGGTACATAGTTATTCTACTTAGTGCAATGCAATGTACATACATGTACACAAATAACTACTAGTGTAGATATGAGATGCATATCTAATTGGTATACCATACATTATGCAATGTATGTACAATTGTGCATCGCCATGTATGGTACCACTACGTGTAACGTATGCTAGTGTGTACATATATCTCATGCATCAATTCCATGTGCATACATATGCACTATTAATTATTGTGTTTATGTGCGATTATAATTGTGCATATGTTACTCATTGCTTATACTAATGCTAGTATAACACTATATACTAATCATAAAAATGTAACATGTATATTACATATTGTTATACATGTGTATAGTGTATACCATGTACATAGGTACACATGACGTCAATTAGTAGCATTTGCATTTTGTGACATTTTCATGACATTTCCAAAAAACGTCATGAAAATGTCACGACTTTTCCAAAAAACTTCATGCAATGTGGCATTTCATGACACATGGTACTACAGAAACACATGTGTACCATATATGTTACCAGGTATGGGAACATATGTGCATAACTATAGTTTATATGTGTAACACCTCGCTCCCGTATGACCCGAACTTGACATCGATGGTGATATCCGAGTCCGTGCCTTACGAGTGTGGCGTGCTACATCACTCAGTCAAAGCTCAGTATAATTTTTTTTGTTTTAAAACACAACATACACTATGTAGAAATCAAATAACATACACAATCACCAGTAAGTACAATGACCGACCCCTTTATAAAAACAAATTAATTCAGTCCGGTAACTTTACAACTTGATCGAATCAATTGTACAAAAATTTAGAAAATACAATTTTATACAGAATTTGTCAGACACTAATGAAGACGCGAACTGATTCCTAGCCTCTTCTCTCACTCTCATGTGGTTGTTATACGCCCGATGCCTAACGGGGTATTCTTCTGGGTCCTGAAAAATAATTGCAAATTTTGGGTGAGTTTTGCGAACTCAATGAGTGACCGTCATCGATGGTTCATCCCAATCACCTAACACAATTTTCACACATCTCACATTATTTCATAGTGCACATATTCACAATATTTTACATTCATACATTCACAGAGTTCCACGTTCACATTATTCATAATCGATACATGCACATGAGACTCACTTTCCAGTTCTTATTTTGCTGTGATCGAGTGCCTAAACTGTCCCTTGTGGGGCTCATTAATAATTGTCTCTTATCCATTGGTGGATACAAGGCTCATTAAACATTGAGCCTGAGGCTCTGAATCCCTTATGAGCTTGAATCTCACTTTCACTCGTTGAGCTTAAAGCTCTGATTGGTGGCGACTCTGGTCACAGCAGCCATTATATTTGATACACATGCCATGTGATGCAGTAGTCACTTCCACTCATTTTCACATATTATCAGACCGTAGTCCAACACGTATCAATCATATCAACCGAATTTCATAATTTCACATTGCTCAAAATATCATATGATCACAATCAACACATGTGTCAAAAATTATTACATCTCAAGCATGTACTTCACAAATTCACAAACAAGTAGCACTTCTATGTCATAACTCCCCAATACGTTGGACCTTCTGTCCGGAATCCACAATTAGAAGCACAATCCCACCATTATTCTCCGCAAAATTATATACACAGGATTTTAAGCAAGTAATAATTGAGAAACCATCTAGGTTACTCACCAATAGCTTCCGAGCTAATGCCTGGAAGTCTCGGCAACGTCGGTGGGTTGAGGTTCCAGAAGCACCTCTATAATAGTCAAAATATACAAACATTACCAAATGTACAATCAGAAATATTTAAAAATGCACATGTAGCAATTAAAATATGTACAATGCATGTTCGTGACATTCCCGGTATTATTCCATAAATATTTATCACAAAAATTTTCTCTAAATATTAAAAGTCCAAAGACACCAAAATCGCTCAATTCGGACCTCTATAGGTTCAATTATTGACAAAACACGGACCAGAAAAATAATTACCCGGTCTCCTTGCTTTGATCTAATTAATCCACGTCAATTTTAACTCTAAAAATTCACAAGTTTACATAGAAATGAAATTAAAGGACTCACGAATCCGATGCCTAGAGAATCAGGTCAATCAGACGTCGGATGGCTAAGTTATACACAAAAGAATGGAAGAGGGTTTAGGTTGGGCCGGAACAGAGCACGGCGGGTCACGCGGCTCATCCTCGCCAGCCGTCGCACTCGTGAGGGAGAGCTTAACGCCCACCCTCGCGAGGTCCTCGCCTACCAAATTCCAAATTCCTTTTTTTATTAAAACACTTAATTTCCTTCTCTCCTTTCCCAAACCTTATCTTTTCACACAAGTAACCAAAAATCATAAAAGAGGTCTCATTAGAAAGATCATAGAAAACCCTACAAGTTCCATGAAGGACTCACAAACCAATTTCACCCCTAAGGGTTTAAAAAATACAATCAAAATTTCTGCCTAATCATTATCATCCAAAATAGTGCAACATTTTTCCAAAAATCATATCTTCCCATTCCCTTTGCCAAAAATTTCATGCTTTATATCAAAAGAAAGATCAAAACATATTCTACAACTTTTATGAATAACTTTTAAGCAAATTAAACCTTGAAATTGGTCAATTTCTCAATCAAAGTTTTTTCCCATATAAGTGTCATCTTCAACAATAACACAATCTTCCAAAAATCATAACTTCCTATCCCATTGTCCAAAAATTCCATACTTTACCTCACTGAAAAGATCAGAAAACATGCTACAATGCTCATGAAGGACTTAAAACCAAATTCCACCTCTAACTAAATCAAATTCACACATGATTGTGGCTTCCCTGTTAAAGAGTATTAAATCAACATATCACCTAAATCATAACCATACTTGAAAATTTCATAACTTACAATCCCTACATCGAAAATTAGCCTATTACACCTCATTACAAAGCTAAGAAATTCCTCCACAACTTTCCCTAAGACCATTTGAGCTAATTTAAACCATAACAGTCCAGAATTAGCTTCGAAGCACAAAAATCACAAAACTTATACTTAGAGACATTTCACACACAAAGCACATTCATTCTTTGAAAAACCATCTGAAAGTTCACAAGTCATAAATTTCAATCTCAAACTCGAAAAAATCATACTTACTGGATATAGAAAGCTAACAAAAAAATCTTCAACTTTCATGAAGACCAATTTCACAAAATCTGTCTACTTTATCCTAGAAAAATTCTCCAAAGTCTCAGGTCACAAATCTCTAAATGCTAGAATTGCCACTATTCACCCTGCACATATATCTCACTTTCAAAGCAAAAATTCAAAACCCTTCAAGCCACAATTGAACAGCATTTCCTTCATAAAAATTTTAGCCAAACTTCTCAAGTTTAATTCAGGCCAAACCTCATCTCTATAGCATAACCATATAAAAAGTTATGACCTAAACATTGAAACATACTCACATTCCATTTTCCAGCTTTTACACCTAACACTACTCCTATCATTCCAATACCATTTCTACACCAATAACAATCCAATTTAGTCAAGAAATCAGCCAAAATTTTATCAAGACCTTCACTTGAGAAAGTAGCCACAAAATGGAAACACACACACACAGCTTTCTTTCTTTAATAAACACTCATCCAACAACATCAAACTTAATTCAAAACACTTAATTCACATACTACACATGCTATATCACTCATCTTCAATCAATCTTAAATCAACCAAGACAATAACCTACCCATATACACCAAACATAAGTTCATGCAATTAATGCACAAAACATCACAATAAATGCATCTAACTACCAATTTAAGAACATAAAACATAATCCTTACCTATCAAGCTTCAAATCTTCAACTTTCCAAACTTTTTCCCAATTCTCTACCTTCCACTCACACCTCTCACACACACGACAATCATCATTTTAAGGGAGGTAGAAACCTTAAGCTTAGATTTATGTACAAGTGAAGAGGAAGCAATTAATCTAGAAGAGTTTTTGTGAACAAAAACAAGTGGAGAAGACCAACGAAGCAGAGGAAGGAAGAACCCACAAATGAGAAGGAAAAATCACTCTAAAAAATCACCTTTCACATGAGAAGTATCGTGAATGGCTTGCAAAAGTTAGGTTAATAATATAAAAAACCAAGTTTAAGACCTAAATAGGCAAGTGACAAGTGAAAAAGGTAGAGGAAGAGAAGAGTTTCCATTTAAGCCAAAGTTCTCTTCATTTGGTGAAGAATCAAGGTAAGATCAATTGGAATCTTTTGGATTTTTGAAAGGTTTTAGTTCATGGAACTCTCCGTTTCATTTCACGAAACTCTCGAGCTATTTATTTGTGCATTGCATGTTTGAATTGTCAAGTCTGCTGCATAATTTGAGCGTTCTATAGTGATGGTTAAATGTATATGTTATGTTGATGTGATGATATTTTAACTATGAGTTTTGAGCTAAAATTGTGAATTTGACTGAGAATTTGAAAAAAAAAACGTTTTATGAATTCATTATGACATTTATAAGATAAATGAACATTTCAACAGTTTTGCTTATTCTCCGTTATAAACTTGTTACCAACAAGCTTTTAAGCTCACCCCTTTGTTATCCCATCTTTAGATGAAGAAAATGAGATCGAGTAGCTAAGAGTCGAGGAATCATTATACTTTTGCAATGTTTTGTAAATTAAGTTAGATTTTGTATATGCAAGACTTTAGATGCATTTCGAGAATTATTGGGGTTTTGTATCTTTTGTATTTTGGATTTTGATACCGATAATGTAATGTGACTTGGAATGCCATTAAAGCTTTGTCAATTCTTATTTTGTGGTTAATGAAATTTGAATAGTATATGGATGATGTTGAGTTGGAATTAGGTATATCTAAAGAATTTATCAAATTGAGATGATATTTTTGAATTAGCTTGAGGTGATGATTTTGAACACGGATTGTTGTTATATATACATATATATATAAGTGAGATGCTATGGAAAAGAAAGGTAGGAATTATGAATAATGAGATGTAGTTGAATGTGATGGGTCAAATGAGTTGAGATTTGATAATTTAACGAAGTTAATTTGGTAGTTGAATGGTTATGCTCAGGACATTACAAGTTCGTACAGTGTAAATTTCAAGTCTTCCATAGGGGTAAAATTTGTGTTCTATATTAAGAGGAAAAATCTGGATTAATCTAAGTGGAATCAAACAAATTTGTCTTCTAAAAGATTGTAACTTATCTTTGTAGCTTTGCAACGATATATACTTTGAAATTTTTGGACTTTGGAGTCAAAATTTATGATCTTTATAATTAGAGGTGCTCTGGAGAGCGTTGTTAGTGATTTAGAACATTTGGGGATGTGAGGAAGACCCAATAGAAATACCTTCGTCTGATGCACCTTAGACTGAATCATTTGATGCACTGTAGACTGAATCGTCTGGTGCACTATAAACTGAATCATCTTATGCATTGTATACTGAATCATCTTATGCACTGTAGACTAAATCATCTTATACACTATAGACGGAATCATCTGATTCATTGTAGATAGAATCGTCTGGCCTATCATCTAGTCCAATTTTTACCCTCTATGTAATAGAATCTATCTTCAAGGTCTTCATAAAAGTTGTAGATATTGAAGCACTCTTTCAAGCCTTCTAATAATAGCTTTGATCCGATATCTTAAGGGAAAGTTATGTTAATTGTCCAAAAATAGGTTATAGACTAAATCCTATCGTCTGACCTTTTATCTGGGATCGTCTTACCCTATTGTCCAGTTCAATTTTGATCCTCTAGATAATATAATCTATCTTTAAGGTCTCATGAAAGTTGTAGATATATAAGTCCTCTTTCAAACCGTTTAAGAATGACCTTGATTCGATATCTCTAGAGAATGTTATACCAATTGTTCCAAAATAGGTCCCTATCGTCTGACCTTCCATCTAGGATCGTCTTACCCTATCATCTAGTTCAAATTTGACCCTCTAGATGACAGAATCTATCCTTAAGGTATGAAAGTTTTATATCTATAATTCCTCTTTCAAACTATTCAAGAATAACCTATGAAAGTTTTATATCTATAAGTCCTCTTTCAGACCGTTCAAGAATAACCTTGATTTGATATCTCTAGAGAAAGTTATGCTAATTGTTCCAAAATAGGTCCCTTTCATCTGACCTTTCATTTGGGATCATCTTGCCCTATATTTTGGTTCAATTTTAACTCTCTAGGGGATAGAATCTATCTTTAAGTCTTTATGAGAGTTGTATATCTATAATTCCTCTTTTAGAATGTCTAAGAATGACCATGATCAGATATTGTTAGAGAAAGTTATGCCAATTGTTCCAAATTAGGTCCTTTTTGTCTGACCTTCCATCTGGGATCATATTACCCTTTTTTTGGTTCAATTTTGACTCCCTTTAGCTCTTTTGCTTCTGAATTATGCCTAGAATCAAATGTGAACTAAAATAAGTATCTTAAGAATTTTCATAGCAATAATCATTAAATGTTATGGAATAAATTCATAATCAATTAAGAATATATTAATTTCCCCTAGACTTAGCTTTTGACTGTCATTGTGCAAAACATTAAAATTAAGATCATAGACCTATAAGCATTTACTCATTTTCGATATATCACAAGAATATATAATCATAAGCAAAGATTAATACCTTTCAAAAATCATAACAAGAATTCAACATTTAATGCAGAAAAAATGTGTTTAGCTAAGATATATCCACGGGTACACTTAATACCATTTAACATCATGACATTCCACAACTTTGAAAATCATTTCATTTCTCCACCATTAAGGTTCACTTGCATAATCATGAGTCAAAGGATTTTTAAAGGTTAATGTAGGTAAGGGTTAAGGTAAGATGTAGTTGGGCTAAGTAGCATGAAAGCCATTAAAGTTAATAAAATAAGGAAAAACACTTAATGTAGCATCAAGCGCTAAAACCAACATTCACTCACAATTGTGTATATGGACTAGGATGAATGCAAAAATGATGTTTCATGGCTCAAAATCGAGCTCTCTCACCACAAACCATATGAAGCATAATTAACTAGAAGGAATCACTCATACAATTGATGAAAATACACTGAACCTACATAAAGTGATTCTTAAAAGGCAACATTTATCTCATATTCAACATTCTCAAGTAACCAATTCAATACAAATTTAGGACACATTAGTAATGAATAACTTTGCAACACACGTATGCATTTCCTCTTTAATAATTTTATTTAAACATTTCTTTCTTTCTTTTCTTTTCTTTCTTTTCCTTTTCCTTTTTCTTTTCTTTTCTTTTTCTCTTTTTCTTTTCTTTTTTTTCTTTCTATGTAAACATTGAAAGAAACTATATTAACATAGGAATTCCAATAATAAGACATAAATTGGCATCCCAATAATTATAGTCATCCCACATATATGCATACCCCCACACTTAGAATTTTGTACAACCACAAACTCAATAATCAACAAATGCTTCAATAGCTTAAGGCTTAGGTGAGACATTTGGTTAGGTTTAAAACATGTAATGTGGTTAGCACAAAAAGCAAAGGTACATAAAGCTCAAGAGGGCTTAACAAAGGAAAATTCATATAAATGGGTAAGCTATTTGGCTAATATAGCTTGTACAAACAAAGAATGCCTAATCATTTTCATGTTCATACCTGTGATAAAATTGTGGTCTCAACTAGAAATTCAAGGCATAGTTAAGATGTATATGTCATGAAGGTCACACATAAACAAAAGACAAAGAGACTAATATAGATGTCTCAGTCTAATAAGGCTCAAAAACTCACTAGCTTTGTCTACCAATAGTCATTACTCTTCTAAAGATATTGCATATTGACCAATCATAAGAGTAAAAGTACATGTTATAAGTTTCCATTAAATTCTCTAGTGAATTCATTCTCTAATCAGATTATATAGTCCTAGGAGTAATTGCAAAAGAGAAATTGTTTGTTTGTTTGTTTTATTCTCTCTCTCATTTTGATTAACAACTTAAAAACATATAAGAAACAAACCAACATAAAAAAAACACACAAGCATATAAGAATAAAATGTGAAAATGTAAAGAAAAAAAGTAAACTTCCTTTGGGTTGCCTCCCAAACAACACCTTTGTTTAGTATCACTAGCTTAACTGTATGTTTTCTCCTCATATGAAAATATTCTTATCTTCTAGTGTCACAGTTTGAGCCACTTCCACGTGAGGTTATCCAGGATAGGGCCTTGGTTGATAACCATTCACATTCAGTATCTTCCCTATCCTCTGACTTTCAATCTCTATTGAGTCCTCGCACTTTTGAAATATCTAAAATGTACCTTTTTCTTCTTTGTTCAATTTCTCTAACTTGCTAAGTAAAGGTAAAAAGTCAATATTAACAACAATTAGGAACTCGGTATTTACCTTTGAGCTAAAAGATGTATGCCTTACTGATTTAAGCTCCTTCTCTACCTCTACCACACAAGCAGTTCCTTGAGTAGTATTCTCTAGATTCTTAAGCTTCTCTTCACTCTGCAAGGCCTCTGCACTAATGTCCTTTAAGTGAACCTCAATTTTAGATGATTACATTTCTTCGTTTTATTATTCGAGGCGGTCGAGAGCTTCCATGATCTGACCTACGTTTTAGAGTCTAAACATCGTATCTTGCTGGAATTGCCTCATTTCCTGCTAAAACTACTACATACTCTTTTTAATTAGAATATTGTTAATAGTAATAATATTAAAAATATTAAGCAAGTCTTCTAGACATGTACCTGAGTTATGATAAGAAGCTTCTAGTCTATATAGGAATTGATGTGTGTCCTGCATACTATCAAGGAAGTAATCCTAATAATTATCCAGTCCATAACTAAAATTTGTATGATCACCCCAAACATTGTTATAAGATTAGGAATATGAGTTATAAAAGAAATTACTTACTATCATGTAAAAAAAATTTAGCCCACAAGCATTAAATCATTGAAATGATCAAGAAACAAACATAAAAACTAATTATAAGCAAATATATACAAAACACAAATTAAAATAAAAATCAAAAACTAAAACTAAAACTAAAACATAGCACTCCCCTACAACTATAACAGTGGTGATTCTAGGTCAGTCACACCGAGAGTGTTCGATTAGATTTTGTTATTAAAATAATAGGTACTTAAGTTTAGGGGGTTGAATTGGTTTTGAAATAAGAAAATAAAATGAAACTAAACTAATAAAAGCAAATTATAGAAAACATTCAAAAATGATAAAAGCAATGTACTTGTTAGGGACTCAAATCTTTGGTTCAATCTTAGCCTACACTCAATTAAACATATTTTATTGAATTATTGTTCTTATACCTCTCCTAGTAACTTAATCAGTTTTTTCATATGTCGTATTTAATTAAGAGACACTCGTTAATTAAACCTAGCAATCAAATAACCTAAGATATAATCTCTAGATTTAATTGGATAGTTGAATTACAAATTAGGAATACAAATTAATCAAGGTAACAACCACATAAACTCAAATCATTTAATCTAGGTTATGTTATCCCTAATGATTACATATCATTAGTGGCTACAAATGAATCTCAACATAATAATTATGAATTATATTGAAAGCCTGGCAATGGGTTCTTACATGAAAATAATCAAATAAGGCATTCAATCGTTCTCAGTTATCACCCAAACATTAAACATAGGATAACATAATCAATCCCTAAGAGAAAGAACAACAAACAATGAGAGAAATGCTTAACCGGGTCATCGGTATCGATGTTGCCTCCGAATCAGCATTAAAATGTCTAGCTCTTCATGGGTTTCCAAAGGATGGGAGGTTTACCCCTCTTCATTCTCTCAAAACCTCTCTTTCACTCTTCAAACTTTTAACAGACCAAAACATAAGTTTCTGCCATCAAAACGATGCTTTTATACAAAAATGTAGGGTATTGGGGTAAGGTGGCAATGTCTCATGGCCACATTTTTGTATAAACGCATCATTTTCATAGCAAAAACTTATGTTTTCATCATGAGACACCTTGCATGTGTGTGACAATTGTCACGCCCATGATATGATGTGTTATAGGCATGGCACAGCTCTTACAACTATTACTTATTTGTCATGGTTTTCATGCCCATGTAACTAGTGTCACGCCCATGATATGGTGTGTTTTGAGAGTGGCATACCTTTCACGGCCATGACTTATTTTTCATAACTTTAAGATGTATCTTAAGGCCATGAGCATATAATTCTTCAATTCTTTTAGCATTTTCTTTTCTTCTCTTGCTCTAATCTTTATTGTTCTTGCTCTATGAAGAAGAGTATGTATATGCAAAAAATGACTTAAATATTATGCTTTCAACTCATTTTAGCTCTTTCGCTTCCTAATTGTGCCTAAAATCAAATATGAACTAAAGTATGCTAAGCATTTTCATAGCAATAATCACTAATCTTTATGGAATAAATTCATAATCAATTAAACACATATCAATACACCTATTTGATGGGTCAACATTTTGCCCCATAGAGCATGGCCGACTTAATCACTATATGATAGAATTTTCCTTTTATCTTGAGTGGTATATTATTGTGACATAAAACTCCTGATGCACTTCTCCATTTAAGCCACCCTAATATGATATGGTAAACAATGTCCTCATCAACCTCTCCATTGCTTCAGATGATAGATCATAGATACTTAAAATACTCTTTCTGTGGTATAACATCTAAACCATTCTATATTCTTAGTAGTGTGAATTAGAAAAATCAGTTAATCAATTAAGGGATTTATCACTATACATCTGTTGGAACCCCACCCCGGTGGATCACGGGTCCCACGTCCTACGTGACGTCCAGACACGCATCCCACGAGGGAGGGATTCCTCACCACGATAATAGACTTGTTTCGGCATTGAAATTGCAACAACATGAACCTTACGTTTATAACCTTGCAGGGTCCTAAGCTGTAACTCCGCATTCGTGGCGAGCGCACACTATTTAAACATCAAAATAATAGGTTTACTTCTTCATATAAGTTGTAGCTCTATGTCTCAAGTTCTCTTTGCAACAAGCTCAAACGGAGTTGTATAACTCAATTTATGCTCAAAAAGCCTAACATAGTCCATACTCCAAAAATGATCTCCAAACCGACCTCTCAATTGTTTTAATGCAAAATTTTGCAATTTGACTCCAAATGATACCAATTTTTGTGGAGAGAAAGATATATGACTTAAGAATCCAATGGTTCAAGCCTCACCTCAATTAGAGGTCGGATGAGGGAATTATGCCCAAAAGAATCAAGTATGTTCACATCCTAAATCAGTTTGAAACTCTTTTGGCGCGATCACCATAACTTTTGATGTATAAATCGGATTTCTTTCGTTTTTGTACCATTAGAAAGTAAACATCTAGATCTACAACTTTTATGAAGACCACAAAACGAGAATCGACCTCTAAAAAGTCAAAACTCTACCATCTTTCCTGTAGTTGTCCGTTAAACGGACAGCCATGTCCGTTTAATGGACAGGTACGGGTGACAGGGTCCTAAATGGTTCCCAAATGTCCGTTAAACGGACATGCGAGTCCGTTTAACGGACACGAGCAAGGGAAGGGGTGTTTTAGCACCCGAGGTTGTCCGTTTAACGGACATTCATGTCCATTTAATGGACATGCCAAAACTCAAAACTTCCAACCCTCTTCCAAAGCATCTCCAACTTCAACCTAACTTCCTAACCATTATATACACTTCCAAATTGACTCATTCCAAAACCTAAACATCTCATACTCCAAGTTCAACTCACCAAAATCATGATTTTCAACTTGATTGGTTCATCAAACCATGGATTTCAATCTAGTTTCATCAAAGTCATCATAACTTCATAAACTACATGAACAACAAGCATGACTAGGTTGTTATCTTCCAATTCCCATAACTTCTTGCTCCAAATTCTAAAAATTACCTATTATACCTCATTGGAAAGATAACAAG
>JANITW010137667.1:0-12862 GCA_027564335.1 Erythroxylum williamsii | reverse complement strand
CAATTACATTTAACTTCTAAAGTTCTAAGTTCTAACAAGATAATTATTTATAATTATACCATAAAATTTTCATTTGATAACAATGGTCCAAAATTCAAATCCAATACCAAACACAACTTACAAAACAACATACTTTTATTTCCAATTTTCAGTTTTTCACAATCAACAACTATACTATATTACTATACCAGACTACCAGTATCAGTATACCCATTTCCAAATTCCAAATCACAAATACTGAATTGTAACTTCAACTTTAATTCTTCAACAATACACCTTCAGCAAAATTAACTTCAAGTCTTCATCAATTACAACACTAAACCCTTTGAGCAACTTCAACTTTAACTAGGCTTCAACTTCAACCTTCCATTCAGGTCAGCACAGTAGCATACGACATACCCAATTTCAACTTCAATTTTCAACTCAACACCAGTAAAAATACAACCAATTCAGAAACACAAGCAATCCCAATACGACAATACCATCGGCATCAACAATAACAATCACAAATTCATCATTCAACTTTCAGAAATCCACCATCCAACACAATAAAAAATTAAATCAAGTAGGAAAAACACGATAAATGACAAAAAAAACACTCATCCAAAAAATCCTTCAATGGTCTGATTGGTGGTTCGGTGGGGCGGTGGTGTGGTGGACCTCAGCTGCGATGGTGATGACTGTACCGGGTGGTGGAGTCTTCGGGCGACGTGGACGAAGGTTGAAGATGAGCTGATGAAGATGGCGAGGTGAGCAGGAGACCACGACAGAGGAGGAGAGGAGGAGCCCAGGGAGGAAGAGGCTGAGGTGGCGTTGACAGTGAGAGTCAGAGAGAGAGATGGTGAGAGTGAGAGACGACGAGAGCAGGCAGCACGACAGAGAGCAGAGAGATGAGAGAAGCGGTAGCGGATGCAATTCGTGAGAGGGGGATTTAGTTTTAGGGTTAGAAAAATTTTAATTTGCAAATTGGTCCCTAACCTTTTTATTTTTTACAGAACAGTCCGAAATTATCCGGTGTTGGTACCAGCCAATACCAACTGAAAATTTTCTCCAGTACCAACAACACCCGTACCGGTACTGTTTTCGATCGGTATGGTACAAAATTCGCAACCATGTCTCTCAACACATTTGTTTATCTTTATATTTTAATTTATGAGATCGACTACTGTTTTCATAAGAATAAAACATAACGTGTTAGTCTTTTTACGTATTTTTAATATCGAGTCTTAATAGATCAGTGACTAGAAACAATTTATGAATAATATATAAATGAAATATTAATCTCTTGATTATAATTTTGTTATAATTTTATTTGGAATATATATTTATCTTATATACTCTGTTGTATACATCTAGATCGTGTAATATAAAAATATCTTTAAATTATTTTGTTACTAAAATAACCAACTGATTTGGCCGTAAGCATAAATTAATATTTTGTTGTGCTTATGCAACTTGTTAGTCTGAATAGTGTTTCCTTATGGAGCTTCAGTAGATTTGGCCACCGTACTTCTGTAGCAAATTTTTTTTTTTTTTTATAAGGGAAACAACTCAGAAATTAAATTACAAATAACTGCGGGGGAGGTGATCCCCAGCTAGGTCCGCCGTAAGCAGAGTAGCACACTCAGGAGGTGCTACAGTAAATAATGTGGTCCCCATGCTCAAGGAGAAAACGTGCACTGCAAGTCAATCCGCGCAGTTTTTGGTGTTGTTTTTTTGAAGTTTTGGATTGAACCGAGAAGTTTTGAGTACAAGATTTGGTGAAGATTTCATAAAGAATTCAATACCAACGCTGAGTTTTAGTGCCCCACTATCGCACGGATGCAGTTAGAAAGTTGTGTCCTGCTGTTGCTCTAATTTTATTATTATTTCCATGCATGACAAACACATCTGAGAAGACTGAATAGACCTGTCAAGTAATGATATCTCTATTACAAAATATGGATGCGAACACTCGCTTTTCTTCCTTTGTGTTTTGGGTTGGCACCTGTTTTCCTCTGATCCGATGAACTAAGCAACATGTAAAGCCAAAAATGCTAAGAAAATCTGTGTTAAAGAAAGTAGAATACCTCCTCACCTTTCAATCATTCAATATGTATAAAGATTTACAAGTTTCGAGTTAAATGCATAGAAAGAGCTTATTAAATCCAACGGAAGTTTAAGCTTCCCAAGTAATCAAACAAGTCCCTGAGCAAGAATACCAGCAATGAATAAAAAAGGATTAAATGACTAAAGTGACTTAATCACATTGCCCCTTTTATCCAAAAAAGAAATTACTATTCCCTGAATTGATTGTCTCATAACTTCCAACTTCTCTGGTAATCCCACTGTGTAGTGCAATTGTGACAATCTGATATAGATTCGTTTGGAAGGTGAAAAGTGAAATCAATTAAGATTCTAATTTAGAAGTGATGATACCTTGCATGTCCGTAATTCCTTTTCCATTTCTTTCTGTTTTCGCTGTTAATTCAGATATTCATAAACAAATTTCAGTTTTTATCAGATTACATATAAACTCCTGAACTGAGTTTAAACGTACACGAAAAGTAAAAATACAAACCAAAAGCGAACATGATCAAGTACTCTGAACTACATTGTCAACTGAATTTTCAAGTTTCAGTACATTGTGTTCTGAAAGCTCGAGAGAGAGGAATTCCATCTGCTTCTCAGATTAGCATACACTCCTTATGGTATTATCCTTTTCCTTCTAATGACATACCATATGATAATGTCGCTGGACAACAAACTAGTTCCTTTTTTCCCTTCCTCATAAGAAACAGGTAGCCAGCACCTTTTAATGGATTCCAAAAGTTAGGTAGGCTTCTGACATTTCCATTGATAGATGGAGAACAAAATTTGCAGATTTGACCGACTCAAGAACATTTACCAACTGATGTTTTAAGGGGCTCTAAAACCAACAAAACCATTTCCAATCTCCACCCTAGCACTCCTCGTTTATATCTGAAGTTGGAGGATTCGCTTGTGTACAATCTCTACAGCTACTTTTACAATTCATCCCCACCCTCACATAATTGCTTGACCAGCATCCTCTAAGCTGCATGTGCATGATAGGTAAATCATAGGACGTGCTCTTCTCTAGTGCAAAATGACATCCCATAACGTCGCTGTCAAGAACTGATGAGTGAGTGGGGTTGAATAGTGACAAAACCAAGCGGACACCTTGAAATGCACCAAACTACATAGGATGTCTCTGCTTCAATCGTCATCTTCCATCCGTTTAACATGTGTGCAACTTCAAACTTCAATCGCACATGCACTAACATAAATAGATAAACATATACAATAAAGGAATGCACATAAAAAAATGGTAAGTCTCAGGATGAAGACATCTGTTTATTCGGAGATTATCAATAACAAAAGGAAGAACCTCATAAAACTTTTTAACTCGGTTTTCACAAAATAGTTAACCGGAATTACTTCTATCAAAATAAACCAATGCCATCCAAGAACTTTTGAAGTACTACGTGAAAACACATTGAGGTCTTTTCAATTTGTCAGCAATTGAAAACTTGCAACAAATCCAAATGAATTTGGATTACGGTTGAGGAGGGCAAATTGCACCAAGTTTTTTTCACATGTTAAAGATGATTTTAGCTACAATCACAAATCAGACTAACAACTCCTACTTGTAACTAAAGTTTGTAAAGGATCTGGAAGGAACCTTCAATCATGAAAGTTAATGAAGCAAAACGAATCAGAAGTTATGCAGAAGCAAACAAGTAGTTCACAGGAGATATCAGCACAAGTGAGATAAAGCACAAAAAAGCTCACCAGCACATATACCGACTGCATGTTGAGCACTTCTACAAGCTTCACATGGGAGGATAATTGCTGGAAAATCCACCAACTGGTAAGTCAGCAGATGCTGATCTCAGAGATTGATCACCGAATGACTTTCGTCCAGCCCCAGATATATGCACACACATTTCATACTTGCTAACAAGTTCAAACATGCAGATATCCCCAATCTGTAGACCATTATCACGAGCAAATGCCATCCAACCTCCACAGAAAGTATGTACAGCTCTACCTTTGGAGTCTGGGACTGAATTAACAGTCCAACAATCCCCTTGGAAATTGCGGAGTAGAATCTCTGTTTTGAGGTTGGGAAGATATGCCGTAGAAAATTGGTGAGGAATTTTCTGCAAAATGGTAATTAGTCAGTAGTAAGTAAAAGCAGACTACCACAGTCAAAGATCAATCACAAAGTTCTGCACGTGCATTATAATGCTGAGGAATTCTAACAACCCTTGAGGAATTGAAGTTATGCCATTGAAGACAAGAAACATTAGTTGTACACCCAGAAAGATAAGCCCAAATTGGTAATAACATATTGTGCTCATTTTTGCCAATATCGTCTAGAAATTCTGAATCCATTTTCTCTAAGCTGTAGGTTGTAATTGTGATCCCCTAGCGTTTGAAAATTCAACCCAAGACATTACTGAAGGAGCAATAGTGCAATCAAATTGTTTAATCATGCAACTGCAACTCCTACATTAATCATTAGTCAAAAAGAAAATAATTAAAATAAAAAGGAAATAGGATATTCACTCACTAGAGTGTATGAACCACTGACATTGAACTTCCTCATGATTCTAACAAAATTGGGAAAACCTGAGGTAAATGATTTGGCTGCTTTTGCTTCATCAAGTGCCAACAACATCCTCAGACCAGTTTCCATTTCTGCATTGCATTGAATCTCAATTAATGTTCCATGATTCACCATATATATCATACAGAAAGAACTATTTAAATGAATCAAAGGTACTTAAAACAGTAGAGGTTTTCCTTAAGACTCAAAATAAGCGTTTATATTCAACACGGTGCAAATTCTGTGAAGATAGTAAAAGTTATGACTAAATGCAAAATAAAGTAAACAAGAGAAATCCAAATTTTCAAGTAGATCCATTTAAACATAGCTTTATATTCACATTCAGTTTGTAATTGATCTTTAAACACAAAACCAAGACAAAAAGGATGAAATCTTACCGTGCTTATTATTGCCACTTATCGACTGTGGACCAAGCGCAAAGCTGGCACAACCTTTCAGGCCATTGTCGTACTTTTTGGCATGAATTGCTTGGTTTTTCCTTGTCCTTTTCTTATCACATGTCTCTGCTTTCTCGATGATTTTGGAATGGACATCTAAAGCATGTCTTCTTGATTTCTTTGAAGAAGTTTCACTTTTAGGTGATGTATTAGCAGCTCCAGTATTCATCCCCTTAGAAAAAGCTTTTCCACTTTGGTTTTCTGGACAATCCTTTCCAACTCGAAGAATAAAAACGCGCATTTCAAGTTTACAAACAAGTTCAAAGATACAAATGTCTCCCACCTTGATGTCATTATTACGGACAAAAGTCATCCAGCCACCACACAAAGTATGACTTGTATGCACTCTCGTAGTTGGTACAGAATTCACAGTCCAAGAAGCCCCTTTGACAGTGTGGAGGACAATTTCAGTTCTGCAATTTGGAAGATGCGCCATTGAGAACTTGTATGGTATATTCTGCACAATGGACAGTGAGCCTGATTGACCATATAACCAGATAACCAAATGGAAAAAAAATATCTTTTCTGAGGCATGAACATCAATTAACAAATGGTTAAGAAACACTCTAGGAATCCAAGAAAACGTCACAAGTACAATCGCAAGGGAAGACCAATCACATCAACACTAAATGTTTGAAGTCCTCTAGTTAAACCGCATAACAGAGAGATAGATAACTAACTTACCAAAGTATATGAACCACTGATGTTGAACTTTTTCATGACCCTCACAAAGTAAGGATAGCATGAGATAAAGGATTCGGCAACTTTTTTCTCACGTTCTGAAAAAGTTGACATTGGGCCTCTTTCAGGCAGATTCAACTCATCATCTTTTCCAATTCTTCTCCGTGTGGGTGCCTCTGATTCAAAATCTAAGCACATTTCATCTAGGATAAAGACGGTGATTCCATACAGTTATATTTAATATGTATATAAGTACAAACATTTCTGAGCTAATAGCAGGAAGATATGATTCAGTTAATAGTACAAAAAAAAAAATTAAACCCTTCTGATTGGAGAAAATTCCATCAACGGATGGAATTATGCCTAAGCTACAGCCTAATGTGTAAAGATGAAAGAGGGAAATAAAAAAAGAGAGCCATAAAATTTTGTAAGGGAAGAAATGAAAAGCACAAATCGAAGTGTACTTTCCAACTAGCAAGTAACTGAAGATCAAAAAACTACTTGCGGATTGTTGAATTAGCACTTTCTCTTAAAAGGAGAAAACTGCAAATTCTTGTCTGTAAAAGCGCTAGAATGATAATTATCTTTCTTACCTGGCTTTTCTTGGCCAGAATTCAGTTGAAAGGGCATGGCGGGACTGTTAAGTAAACTACCATATCGAACAATCTCCTCCGGGTACCTTGCAATAGTAATTGCGTCATCATGCTGACATGTTTCTTTGGTAGAAACGACTACCCCAGTTCCCTTCTCATTCTCAGCAGAATATAAAAGAAAGTCAAAGCAGCTTTCCTTAGCCTTCTTGGCACTACATTCAGATATTTCACCTGAAAATACTCCTTCCTCCCTTCCTCTTTTCCGACAAGACTTGCCAAGCTCTTCACTGCATTTAGAATGAAATGCAGACTCTTTCTCACAAGCACTTTGATCAAAAACTTGCACAGTGAAACACAACCCCCCATCATATCTGAAAACCAAAAGGTCACCACATGCAATAAGATGGTCCCTCACAAACGTTGGCCATCCATGATCAAGGAATACATCATCATCATTCTTCACTAACTGAACAGACCAAACGTTACCGCTGGGACCCACTAAAGAAACAGACCCACTTGTCCTCCCTTCCATATGTTTCATGAAACTCACTGGAATTTTCTGCCCAAGAAAAATTAACGCTGTCAACAATCAACATACAACAGACGACCATTAAATGTCATGACCATTAGATACCCAGTACTCAATTTACTTTTAGTTACTTTTTTTTTTACAGTTTCACTACCAAAAAACCCGAACTTGGAACAAATGCAGAGATAATAACCCACTATACTTCCACTTTAGAACCGTAATTACATTCCACAATCACATAACAAGTAGAACATATCAAAGAAGAAACAAGTTCGAAAAGAAAATAAAAGCAATGAAACAATAACGATGAAAATAATAGGAAATACCAGTCTGGTGGGGGTCATACTAGAGGAGAAAATCCCAAAGAAGCAAGGACGTCGCTTTGCAATAACCATCTCCAGTTGATTCTCTTTTTCAATGCTCTCTGTAGACAGAATACAGATTCCGGGAAAACGAAAGAAAGTTGGTAACTTTCTCTAGAATTACATGGAAATTTATGGAATTCGAGAACAATGACATGTAAATCATAAGCAAATTCTGAGGAACCAAAAGGAGAGAAAGAGAGTGAAGAAGAAAGAAGAAAGAAGAAAGAAATTAAGAGGGGAGAGAGAGAGAGAGGGTTGTGCTATTCACGCACAGAAATTAGCGCGTGACTTGTATTTGTAACGACGTCGTACTATGGAGTTAACTAATATCCCATCAAATAAGCACTGCCTCCTGTAATAGTTGATTGTTGCAGAAAATTGTGGAGCTTGGAGCAATAAATAAATGAGATATTATAATTTAAAGTCTAATGAGTATATGAAATTTGGTGGACAAACAAAAATATGATTTTGTTATGATATATAAAAGTATAAATGACAAATGACGTATATTATATAAATAAATATTAAAATAAATATGTATTTATTTATTTTAATAAAATATACTAATTTTCTACTAATGTGTTATGAGATTAAAGCTATACAAAAGTTATATCCGTTTCACTCATGGAAAGTTCACGAAGAAGCTATAACAAAGCCACGCATAAAGCTGTTGTGTTTAGTTTTTTATTTTTTATTTTTTATTTTTAAGTGTTGATTGTGTTGGAAGTAGTCAAGTAGCAGTTCCTTATTTCTTTATTTTACATAGTAGTGAAATTAGACAGTTATTTTCCTAAAACTATAGAAGCCAGCATTGTACAAACTTTGGGATTGAAGAAAATTTTCTATTTCTGAGTTTCTCTAAAAAAAAAAAGATCTTAGGTCTCCGTTGAGCCAGAAAAATAGGCAGATCAAAGAAAATTAGTTCGATACCGTTCAACAAATCACAAACTCGATCTTGTTCTAACATTTTGATATCAGAGACAGGTGCTATGAGGGATTCGGTCCAACAACAACTTAACTAGATTCTTCAAATGTTGCATGAGGAGAAAGAAGCCAATCGAGTGCGAGACCTTAAAATTGAAGAGCTTTCAATAGAGTTGGCTGCCTCAAAGATTGAAACTTCAGTGGTGAGGGAGAGAAGTAGAGGCCATCGACGAAAAGAAAAGGAGGGCAAGGAAGGTTCAGGAACCAAGAACTTGAACGAAGGGCATACATTAGCTAAGGTGACAAAATTAAGTTTTCTCAAATATGGGGGACAGGAAGATCCATTGGGATGGCTTAATAGGTGTGAATATTTCTTTCGACATAAAAAAACTCCAGAAGATGGAAAGTTGGAACTCGTCTCATTCCATGTGGAAGGCGACGCTCAAATTTGGTACATGCAATTGGAAGAGGACACTCCAAACCTCTCTTAGGAAGAATTCAAACGCCAATATCATCTGAGATTTGGGCCTTCGTTGCACAGTCGAAAATTGGGCGAATTGGCAAAATTAAAGCAAACGAGTTCGATGGTTGATTTTTGCAGGGCATTCGAGCAATTAGTTTCACGTGTTGGTTCACTCAATCAAGAACAAAAAGTAGATATTTTTATCCGTGGTTTGAAGGATCACATTTATGTTGATGTGGTGTTACAGTATCCCCAAGATTTATCATCGACCATGAGTCTTGCACTGCTTTATGAAAGGTGTTATCAGTTTGTGCGAAACATTGAACTCCATCGAGCGCAACTACCGGACACATCTACAATTCCACATTCTAAACCACACAACATTCGGAGGTTAACTCCGAATGAGATGGAGGAACGACGAAAGAAGGATCTATGTTTTAATTGTGATGAATTGCTTGTACGAGGGCATCAATGCAAACGTCTATTTTGGATAGAATTTTTAGAAGATGATGATATTGAAAAATATGGTTGTGACCAACTCTTAGAAGGAGATCAACCCCAAATCTCGATTGATGCCATCACTGGCGAGAGCGGACCACAGACAATGAAGGTGAAGGGCAGCGTGAATGGTACAGTGGTTGTAGCTTTAATTGACTCTGGAAGTACCCACACCTTTGTAGACATGGCGATGACTGAAAAATGATTGTTTGGGCATGGTTAAGGGGATAGCTATTCAATTGCAAGATGTCACTGTTAAAGTAAATCCATGGGTGCTTACATTAAGTGGAGTGGACATCGTTCTTAGTGTTTATTGGATTAAGACTCTTGGGCCCATATTATGGAACTTTGAAGAATTGCGGATGACTTTTAAAGTGGAATCCCAACTTGTGACTCTAAATGGTCTAAAAGACAATAAATTAATCAACCCATGTGAAGTTAAAGCTATTTCAGTGAGACAGCCCATTGACCAACACATTCAAACACTTCTCTCAAAATTTTCTAATGTCTTTCACGAGCTTCAAGGGTTACCTCCAAACCGTCGATGTGATCACTGAATCCCACTAGAGCCAGGAGCAAAGCCGGTTGTGGTGCATCCTTATCATTATCCACATGCCCAAAAAGAAGAAATTGAGAAGCAATGTACAAAAATGTTGCAACAAGGAGTTATTCGGCCAAGTAATTCTCCTTTTTCATCTCCAATGATCTTGGTTCCTAAGGCCGATGGTTCTTGGCGGATGTGTGTTGATTACCGCGTGTTAAATACAAAGACAATAAAAGACAAATTTCCTATTCCAGTTATCGATGAACTGTTAGACGAGTTACATGGAACCAGGTATTTTACTAAATTAGATATGGTTTTGGGTACCATCAAGTTCGAATGTGGGAATTGGATATCAAAAGGACAAATTTTTGTATTCATCACGGCCATTTTGAATTTTTTGTAATGGCGTTTGGTCTCACAAATGCGCCATCTACATTTCAAGCTTTGATGAATGAGGTATTTGCTCCCTATCTTTGCAAATGTGTATTGGTGGATTTTTAAGATATTCTTGTGTACAACAAAACAAAAATTGAACACAATGGCCATTTACACACGGTTTTTCAATTGCGGGAGAAGCACCAGCTATTTCTCAATCAATCCAAATGTTCGTTCGACCAGTTGCAAGTTTGTTATTTGGGGCATATAATTTCGAGTGAGGGAGTCATGGCAGATTCGTCAAAGATTGACACAATGCAAAAATGGCCAAAACCAACAACGATTGAGGGCTTACATGGTTTCCTTGGTTTTACGGGATATTACCGTAAGTTTGTGCAACACCATTAACCTCCATGCTTCGCAAAAATTCCTTCAAGTGGACATCTGAAGCAACAGACACTTTCTATAAGTTGAAAGTAGCCATGATTTCTCCACCAGTCTTAGCATTGCTTGACTTCTCTAAAATTTTTATAATTGAATGTGATGCGTGTGATACGGGCATTAGGGCTGTGCTTTTACAAGAACATCATCCCATTGCTTTTTTTAGTTGGGGTTTAGCTGACCGACATCATGGACTTTCGGTTTATGAGAAAGAACTGATTGGGCTCGTACAAGTAATCAAACATTGGAGATCTTATTTATGGGGAAGGCATTTTATTGTCTAAACCTATCACTACAGCCTCAAATTTTTGCTAGAACAGAGGCTGCTTACTTCGCCTCAACAACATTGGGTTAGTAAAATTCTGGGTTATGATTTCTCTGTTGAATACAAGGCTGGAAAAAATAATGTAGTTGCAGATACTTTATCACATAGAGACGAAGATAATAGCGAGCTGATGGTAATGTCTATGCCTCAATTAAGCTTGTTTGATGAAATTCAGAGTGAGTAACAAAACTCAGCAGTAGTTCAAAAATTAATACAGGGAGTTCAAGCTGAAACAACGGGGGGACAATGGACTGTGAAGAATGGGTTGTTGTTGTTTAAGAATAGGGTTTATGTACCAAAAAAGTCATAGTCTATAGCTTCCGTTCTAGCTGGAGTTCATTGTCAAGGGCATGAAGGTTACTAGAAAACACTCTTCCGAATTGTTAGAGATTTTCATTGGCGAGGCATGAAAAAAGATGTTCGAACTTTTGTTAAGTCTTGTGGGCTTTGCCAACGTCACAAAATTGAAAACCTTCACCCGACGAGTCCACTTCAATTGCTACCCCGTGCCTTCCCAAATTTGGGCTAATGTTTCGTTAGATTTCATTGAAGGTTTGCCTACTTCGTTTGGTAAAAATGTAATTCTTGTCGTTGTTGATAGATTATCAAAATATTGTCACTTAACAACTGTTTCTCACCCATATTCTGCTGTTAGTGTAGCAATGTTATTTTTTGATAATGTGGTTAAAATACATGGCTTACCAGAATCAATGGTTAGTGACTGAGATGTAACGCTTACTAGTGCTTTTTGGCGAGAATTGTTTCGTTCAAGTGGGACAAAGCTTTGTTTCAGCTCCGCTTATCATCCTCATTCAGATGGACAAACAGAAGTGGTTAACTGCGTGGTTAAAGTGTATTTGCGTTGTTTTGCGAGTTCTCAACCCACTAAATCGACTAACTGGTTAGCTTCAGTAGAGTATTCATATAATACTGGCTACCATTCAACTCTCAAGGCTACACCTTTTGAAATAGTCTATGGTCGCCCCCTCCCTAATTATTATCTTATTTCCCAGGCTTAGCTAAACTGGAGACTGTAGACCATGGATTAAAGGAAGGGATGATGTGTTACTGCTTCTCAAACACAACTTGAACCATGCTCAACTTCAGATGAAGAAGTTTTATGATTCTAAACATAGGGAGCTAGAATTTCAGGTGGGGGATATGGTCCTGTTAAAGTTGTAGCCTTATAGACGAGTGTCAATGGCACAGAGGAAGCACCAAAAGTGACTACCCAAATGAAAAACCAAAGGGGGTTAATTGTTTCATAAACTTTCTGCAAACTTCTTTAGCACTAATAGAATAACACTACGCAAAAGTGAAATAATAAAAACACCAAAAATTTGGTAACACAGTTCGATACACCTTGTCTACGTCTGCGGGGCCCTCACCCAGCTTAATACTTTCACGAAAGTACAATAGATTTACCCAAGGCTTTACTGAGCTGACACTACTCAACCCTTGACACTATCTCTCAACTTATTTCCCATGAAAGAAATTCACACCCAATAGTACGACTGCCTCGTACTAACCTTAACAGAAGATTCTCTCAAAATGATATTTAATGATAATGAAACGAACTAAACTACTTAAGTTATCAAATAAAATTCAACATAAATGACAACATTTGAAAAAGAAGAGAAAAATAACTTCTCAATAGGTGCAGCTACCTTGAAATAGATCTGAAAGTTGTCACCGCGAAATATAAAAATTTATCTATTGAAATGTTAGAAATATTAAAGTTGCAAAAGTCACGATGAGTGCTGGAATTTTTTTAACACAAATACCATAGAAAAATCAACTGCCAAAACTGTACACACTTCACAACAGAACAGCCCAACGATAGTCATTCAAAGTCAGAAAAACACAGCTCTAAAAATCACATAAATGCAACAACTTTTCAACCCACTTAGACGTCATCCTTGACAGAAAAAGAACCAACAATAGGATGGATTAATTATAAACGTAAAGTCAACAGTGCTATACTCCAATCCAATCCACAACCATAGATCTAATAACTCTCAGCAGAAAATCCATCAACAATGCAAAACAAAAAG
>JANITW010137472.1:0-12894 GCA_027564335.1 Erythroxylum williamsii | reverse complement strand
AATAGTTTATTAATTAAGTTTATTTCCATTATTATAATAACTGTTAAATATTATTATTAAATTTCTTCTTATTATTATTAAATTTTTTGCTGAGTATTTATTATATTTATTATTAGTAGTATTAAATTCCTTATTGATATTAAATTTATTTATTTATTTATTATTATTATTAGCGTTATGATAAATAAATTTATTAATTCTTTTAATCTCTATTATTATTATAAAATTTGTTATAATTAGTAATTTTCTTCTTATTATTATTAACTGTGTTATTCTGATTAGTTAAATTATTCTTTTAATGTTTAATTATTATTATTATTATTTGACTTTAGTTTATATACTTATTATTATAAATCTTATATTTTTTTATTATATTGATCATTAATATTAGTATTATTATAATTATAAAATCCCTTATTATTATTAAATTTACTATTCTTATTAATTTAATTATTGTTATTATGATTTATTTTTAGTATTAGTAATTTTCTACTTGAGTATATGTACTTATTATTGTTAAATTAAATTATTTTGATGTTTTATTTTTATTTATTTATTGATTATTATCATCGTTATTATTATAATAATTATTATTAAATTCCTCATTAGTATTAATTTATTGTTTTTATTATTGAATTAATTAATTTTATTAATTACATTTTTTATTATTATATAAACACAAGAATTTATAATAATAATATATTGGTGGAAAAAAATAAGGAGTCTAAAATTAGGTAAAATTATAATAAATCTTAAAATAATTAATAAATTAACAAATTATAAGAAATTAGCAGTAATCATTGTACGTGTTTGTAAAGAAGAGGAAGAATAAGGAATCTCGCGATCGCGAGAGAATGGCTGAAATTGACCAATCTCGCGATCACTACATCTCGCAATCGCGAGATTGTCGATCCTTTCGCAGTCTCACGATGGCAACATTCCCTTTTCTGGTTTTGTTTTTATTATTATAATTAGTAGTGTGATTTTATTAATTCCTTTTTATTAGTTAATGTATTTATTTAGATTATTATGATTATATTCCTTATCATTATATAATTTTATTTGCTTTAATCTATTTCTTTTAATAATATAAAATTCCCTCTCATTATTATTATTATTATTATTATTATTATTATTATCATTATTATTATTATCCTTATTATTATTATTAAATTCCTTATTGATATTTAATTTATTATTATTATTATTTATATTATTATTATTATTATTATTACTACTACTATTATTATTATTATTGTTATTATTATTTTGATGAAATTTTTTATTATAACTTTTCTTTTTATTATAAGCCAATTGGTTATGACAATTACGAATTGCAGTCAATAGGTGTTCATATGGATAAGTCAATAATGTAATACATTCATCATCATTGTGCAACAAGAATTTCAAAACACGTTACATTGCAAGAGATTTTTGAAATCCAAAAGGTAGGAAAGTTTCAGGTGGAGCATCTAGAATGTTGTCACAGCAAACTTTAATCTCCAATTCTAGCCTCTCAATTATGGTGTTTATTTGAAATGTAAGATCTATGAATTAGAATTCTCCATACATTCACACAATTTTCATTCATGCTCCAATTGAGCTCTGTCCATTCAGAGTCAAAAATATAACTTGTTTACAAGGAGAAAGCCAAGGTACAGAGCCAAACTGTAACCAGTAGTATACGACTATTGTACATGCAACTTAAGCAGGCATGTTAAACAATTTGAAATATGTCAAGATCTACTTTAGCTAATACAGTAACGCAATTGTTTAGAACTAGTTGACCAATAGCTTTAGAAGGCAGTTACGCACAAAAGTCACCACCTTATTGCATTTTAAAAATTCGGCACTCAGTATAGTTAACCAAGAAATTATATTAGCAGTCTAATCGTGGCTAAAACGTTGATTATAAAAAGATGTGAGGAAGTTGAATAAACGAATACCTAAGGAAATAACTAATGTATATTTCGACACAATGGATGATAAATTTTAACCATGGCAAGCTCGCTACTTTTCCAAGTTAATCTCATCTCAAAATACGACAATCATAGGTTATGTAACCCAAAAATAATTCAAACTGAACAATTCAAATTCAAACTTCAAACCACATTTGAACAGTTAGATTAACTTCTATACCATCTAAAGTCATTTAAAACACACCAGAATATCCAAGTTTAAGATGATATGAAGTAAAACGACAAAAGGTAAAGTAGTCATTGTATCTGCTTGGTCTGACATGAAAAGTTCATCAGAATTTAGGTTTTTTGCTATTACGATGAGTGTCTGCATTTGATTGTGCATCTGATTGCGGTGTACATTCAATATTGTTGATTGGCTTATTTGTTTGTGGCGACAAATTGTTTTCAGCATGGCTGAATCTTTTATCAAGGCATTGTCTAACTGATGAAAAAGATTTAGGAAGATGTTCTGAAAGGATAAGAAATCAAAGTATATTAGGTAGGTGATATAAGGCGAGATTATTGAAAAGAAAATGTTAGATACAAAAACAATAAACGATCATGTTAAGGATGAAATAAAAATTAAAGAGGAATAAAAAACACCTGAGATAGTTAGAGGTGTAATTTCAGCATTGTTATATTGATCATGAGTTGAAGGTTGGTCATTTTTTGCGAGCAAAAGCGAAGGCTCTTTAAGTTCAAGAGCATCAAATTTTCTATAGTAAACAACAGTAAATTGGTGCACTGCATTTAATGATTGAATGTTTGCTAGTTTGACATAGAGAAGAAACGTATTGGTTTTCAATTCTGTGTGTAGGTTCTCAAACGGGAGATGGATGTTCCTATAATGCAAATCAAAAAATGTCTATTGTCAGTAAAATAACTACATAAAGATAACTGGGGGCGTATTAAATTAGAAATGTAGATGAAAGATGGAAGAAAAAATATAACCTCATTGGAATATTGCATAGCTTCAAGGGCGGTGAAATTTAAAAGTTTTTCAACTAGGTCGTCGAAAATCGAAGCCGTGATAGTCCCTGTTTTGTCGGTTAAATCTATGTTATATCGGCACCTATACAATAAAGTTAGAATAGAAAAAAAAGATTTTATATCTACAATAAAATAGATGTAAATAAAAAGTAATGTCAAAATTACAAAATACAGATGGAAGGAAAAAGGAACAAATTAAAGATTAAAAATAGAAGGGACAAACCGTGGTTCAGCTGTTACTTTTTCTATGCAAGAAGTACAGGTGAAAAGAACCCCATATGCAGTAGCCGTAGAGCGAAAGCATTTCTTGCATGCTATATATCAGTATTTTTGTAAAATGCGTTGAAAGGAAATTTTACCTTGAATCCATGATATCTGGGAAAAAACCGATAAAAAGATTTAGAGAAACAAGTTTTAAATGAAATATTAAATAGGATTATGTAAATGTGATTACCTTGGGGGTAGAATTTAAAAACATGATTTTGGTGATTTTTTGGTGAGATCCAGAAGATATATCAGGATTATATTTGAGGTAAGATTGTTTGTTGGTGAGGTTTTTAATTTTCTTATTATTTTCTCGTGCCCTATAACATAATAATTATATTAATGAAAATAATAGAAATTTGAAAATTTTCTATATAATTTGTAATGTAATATTTAAAATGTTGTAGGTAAGATAATGGATTACCAATTTTTAAGATTTGTAACTTCGTGTATTGGTGGGTCAACGGGGATTGCTGAGTCAAACCATGTTGATAATGCAACATCTAACATTTGAAATTGTAAGTTTAAGATAGAATAAAAAGGTAAATAATAATATGCAATACTATGAGGAAGGAAAAAAATATCATTATAGAAGTTGACTTTGAGCCTTCTACAGACAATAATTGGATAAGAGTGAAGGGATTCTGTAATGGGTTAGCCCTCGTTGTCAACAAAAGAATTCCACAATGATAGTATGACTGTTTGGTGCCTAATAGAAAACAAGAGATGTTAGAAAAATATAAAATTTTTCTTACTTTCATGGAAAATATTAAGAAAGACAGAGAATTAAAATTACTCTTTGTTGGTGATAACAAATTTCTGTACAATTGAAGCTCTTCCATCTTTGACGATTTCTTTGTTATCTAACACTTCAATAACGATAGCTAAAATATCTATCATGTGTTAAAGATAAATATAATTAGTTTTAAGAAAATTTTCTGAACATTGTATGAAGAAATATATTAAGCATTTAACCAACTAATTTTTGCTTGTCATTAACACCGTCTATGAGATTCTTGAAAGGTGTGAAGTTGAATTTGTCAGGGATGATTGTTTTGTTTTCTGTCACAGGCTCAATGATAATGCAGCTTTTAATAATCCACTGTATTTTCAAATTTTTGGTTTGGTATTGAGGTGGAATCGATTTCACAATCGCATTAGAAATGATATATTTCTTACATGGCTGTAAGATGTTGCCAATTCTTTGGAAATCATTGTTGAATATGATACCCTCAACTTGTGATCCCTATTAGTAATAAGGAAATTATTAATAGGTAAGTTTAAAAAATGTAAAAGGAAGAAAGTGTAATTGATATACCTCAGAATCACAGAAGATAAACTTTTGTCTTTTAGATGATGTAGTAGGCGAAGCGATGATATGTTATTCTTCTTGCACTATTATTTTACAAGACCAGCATTGTGCTATAGGGAAAATATCCTTCATCAATAAATGGTTTTCCATGCTGTAAGAATATGTTAAATGGTTAAGTGAAGAGAAAGAATTATTCACATGAAATTAAATTATATGAAGTGATTAAAGAAACAAGTAATATACCTCTGAGGAAATATGATGTTTTATAATTTGACCAATTGAAAATTTTCACGGAAAACAATATTTCTTGTGTTTTTATCGAAGTCTGAAGATTCAAAAGTTCTAGAAATAATAAGAACTTTAACTGATTCAGGAGTTCGAGCTCTAGATAGAGCCACATATAGTTGTCAGTGTGAGAATACAGGTTGACGGAGATAAATTTGTACATGATCAAAGGTTTGATATTGAGATTTGTTTATGGTCATTGCAAAGCACAGATGAATTCGAAATTGTGTTCTGATGAAAGGAATTCTATTTTTTCGTTCTCTGAAGATTGTACAAGAATTTTAGGTATAAAAACGAATTTTTCTTTGTGAGGTCCAAAAGTAATTTCGGCAGAAATTGTATGATCTTTTAGTTGTTTGCATATCAACCTTGTTCCATTGCATAATCTCTCAGTTGGATTTAAATTTTTGAGAAGCATGGAGGTAGGCCTTTAGGATTTAAAGAATTGAGAAAATCATGATAATTAGCTTGATGTCTTCGGTCGATCGTCTTGTCAAAACTCACATATGAATGCCTACTAATTTTTGAATCACGATGTCATTAATTTCATCAACACAATTATTTGTTGGACATAGCATGCATTTGTTTATCATTTGATATGGGTCGGTTGAATATAAGCTTAAGTCAGGGAAGACGTTTTCCAATAACCTGGTGAGGATAATGGTATATTAGAAAAGTGTAATAGCAATTGTAGAAAAGGATAGCAAATTATTTAATGAAAAAAGTGTTAACCTATTAAGATATTCTTCCTTGTTGTCATAAGGAATAATGAGTTCGTTCTGTAAGCAAATTTGATCTTGTTCATCCATTGGCTTAGTACCTTCTCCAACCCGTAATAAGAAATCACAAAAAATTGGATTTGACAGAGCTCTCATATTTATCGTTAAAGAGGATTTAGAGATGTGTGGCCAAAGATGTGAATTTAGAAGACTTGAATTAATGATTTGTTGTTTTGATGCTTGGTTAATAACCGGCAATGTTTGACGAAAGTCGCCACCAAATACAATAATTTTACCTCCAAAAGGTTGATCAGAGTCCATTATATATTGAAGTAAATTATGAAATACTTCGATGGCTTCTCGTTTTGCCATGGAAGCCTCATCCTATAAAATAAGGCTAGATTGAAATATCAATTTTGCAACACTGCTTTGTTTGCTTAATTAACAAACTTTTTTCTTTGAGAAATCAAGCAGGATTTTAAATCTTGAGTGAGCTGTCCTACCGCTTGGAAGAATTAAGGCAGCAACATCTGATGTGGTGACAACAATTGCAATATGTCCTTGTGATCATAAATTTCCAAGAAGAGCTCGATATACGAGTTTTTCTTGTTTCTCCTGGCCCATCAATAAAATACTGGTTGAAGCCAAAACTGAATTCATTATTAAATCAAATATGTGCTTTTGCTCGTTGTTCAATTTTGATTGTAAAAATAGGTCTTTTGCATTAATCTGTATATTCATCTCACTTTGCACTTCCTTAGTTTGTTGTTGGTGATAATCAACATGGAATTGATGGTTAGTAAAGTAATAATCAACCAAGCTCTTGCCCATTTGCTCTAGAGATTTATTAATATCTTGAAGGGCCATTTTGGTAACGTCATCAGATGTATATATATTACAGGAAGAACAAGCATATAGGTAGTTTGAAGAAAGGTCATCTTTGAAAGTTTCCCAGAGCTCTTTAGGATTTGTTGGCGAACAATAGAACAAGAGTGTAGCAAACAAAAATCTAAGGGATGCTGGTATTTGAAAGATCACAGCTTCCTTAAGTGTTTGTTCTATGTAAAAGTCAGATGCTAGCAATCCTAATTGCAACACAGCTTCTCTGAAACAGTTCATCTTTTGACCATCAACAGTTAACAAGTGATCAAATGATGTTGGTCCTTTAATATGTGTAAGTAATAATCTCAAGTAATATCTCTCTGCTTCTCAAGGGTCAACAGTAACTAATCTTCCTATAACTTTTCTTCGCCTTCTTTCTGACCATGTTTTTGTTTTTCGATTCCAAACAAAATGCTCTGGAAAATATTTATATAGACATTTCATCTCTGTAGCCTTTTGATTTTTTGAATTCGTCTTGAAAATTTTGGTAAACATTGTTTTTGAGAAGTCAATATTTCTTAATAAATAAGACAAATTAGCATCTTTTTCGAAAGAAACAGACTGTTGATCTGGGAGGTGAACTTGTAGTATATAAACTGATGGATTAATCTCTGATAGTTGGAATTCATAAATGTGCCATAGAGTTTCGAGCAGTGAAATCCAACGGCCTTCTTGGAAATTACTGATTTCATCAATATTATTTGAGTTCTCTTGATCATTGACGGTAAAGTTCACAAGGTCATGACCCTTAAATACATATTTGTATAAGTATTTAACAAGCTTGACAGTTGAACATATTTCAACATTAATGTGACAATCAAGTAACATCAAAAGGTATGGGTTATGAGGAACCGCCCATCTATTATCAACCTCATGTCTGGAAATTTTAGCTTTTCTTCCATTATCTCTTTGTTTATAGCATGGATAACTGTTTTCTCTATGAATAGTGAAAGAAGTAAAATTCTTGGGATAATGATTTTTGCATACACCATTTCTCATGCAAGTACAATCTTTGTTCATAAAACCGCAAGGACCATGGATCATATGCTTAATGACAAGAGAATATAACCTGGAATTCTGATCAGGATTAGGTATTTCAGAAGATATGATTTGATCATAAGAATTTGGATTTAGAAACTTAAAATGTGGCTTAAGTATTAGCAATAAATGAGCATAAGGGAATCCAAGCTTTTGGAATTCAATAACATAAACAAATGCGGCGACATCTCCAAAGATACGTTTTTTGATCAACTCATTTTTTAGGATTTCAAATTTAGCTCTGAACACTCTGGCCAATAAATTTGGTCTATCTTGTGCTTTTTCATGGAATTTAAGATTATCTTGTATTTCTTTCCACATAGGGTTGCAAGTGATAGTGAGGAAAATATCTGGTTTACCATATTTTTGCACTAGAGCCATTGCATCAAGATAAAATCGTTTCATGTCCCTTGGACTGCCGATAAACGAAGCTGGGAGGACAATTCGGCGGCCAATTGTAGAACCTTCAGTTTGACCAATGTTAATGTTATCTAAAACACCGAGTAAAATTTCCATTCGTATCTCATTTTGTTTTCTCCTATGAAAATCAAGTCGAGATGTTTCAATCTTTATATAAGTACCAACAACAAAGTGTTGAAGTAGTCTTAAGCTATAGAGAAGCATGGATTCGTCATAACTTCTCATTTGAAGTCGATAACAATAATACTCTTTGGTAGATACTAGACCATGTTCAGAGTGTACTTCTTGAGCAGGTAGTAACAGGAAAAAAAGTGATAAATAAAATTGTGTAATTAAATAATATTTGAGAAACAAGAGAATAGGAAGACAACTAACCTATATTTTTTAGATTGAATAATTCAGCTAGGTAAGTAAAAGTACAGAAAGAAACATCGGTTGTTTCATCTGAAACATTAATCCTGTTTCTATGTGGAATTAACCACCTAATTCCATGATGCCATCCGGATTCACCACGAGGAAATAAAAGTGGATATTGAAGCGGGTCATAACACGCATAATAAGATTGAATTCGATAACTTGGGCCTGAGTGTGTGTAAACTTGGATGTGAGGAGATTTATCATGCTGTTCATCATCTGTTTTAGTCCATATAGTAGCTACTTGTGATGCAGTAGGAAGATTATAAACACGTTGATCAAGGCCAGGATAACATTTGAGAATAATTTCATGATTTTCAAGCATTAGAATATTTTTAAGGCTTCGAAAGAACCTGGCATAAGGGTTATCTTGAAGAACTGTCATAATAAGGTTCAATGTATTTTCACGGAGTTTATTAGAACTTTCAATCCTTTTTTGTAGTTCTTCATCAGTATCAAAGAAATATAGTTGGACTCTAGATACCTTATCGCTTATTGGCAGTAAAGTGTTAAGGAAATGATAAACTTGTCCTTGAACATGGAATGTATAAACTCCCTTTTTGTTTTTTGCGAGGTCACGATCATATCTAGCTCCATAGGAGGTGAAAGCTAGATTGTTATTATATGTATGAACATTCTTTCTGAAATGTTCAGATTCTTCGTCACTGTTTAAAAATAAAGATTTTAAAGCATAAGGCATTTGAGGAGCAACAATTGATATTTGTCCATATGAGCAAAAAAACGATGGAGGTTCAAGATAAAATCGTTTTGCATTGCAATGCTCACAATTTGGAACAAAAAGTAGGTGTTGAGGTTCAACAGGTAAATTTTGGAAGGATGCTAATATTGAAGAAGAAGTAAGATGATTTATCCCTTCAAACATGTAAAAAATCGTTATCATTTTATGGAATAATTAGATTAGAAATAGTTTTAATATAGGTAAAGAAAGGTACCTTCATTAATATGATAAGCATGAATATCAAAAGATTGGTGACGTATCTGTTCATTACAGGGTTCATGAATTCCAAGTTGACTAGTGGAAGGTTTGCTATTAATCAAACAACTGTTATGTTGATGAGTAATTGTTTGGTGTAGTGTCGATGAAGCAGAATTTCTTTTTTTTTTGTAGCTCGAGTTTCTCTACGTCGTCGTAACAATTCTTGTTTTTTTATCATTTGTCACTTCAGCATATTTTTGACGCCTTTTAGCATTTCTATCCATATTTGAATACCTGAGGGATTTGGATAATATGAGCATTTTTTATCAATTGATTGATCATATTTGTAAGAAAAAATGAAAATAATTCTTATTATATATATATATATTGTAATGGATAAATTTATTAAGGGGTTGATAATAAGGTGGTAACGTTTCCATATGTGAATAAATTAAGGAAAAGATGTAATAAGAAACTATATATCTAAGAAACATGATAATATAAGCATTTCATAAATTAGGAAAAAAAATTTAAAGTTCAAAATAAATAAAGATTATAAAATATCTAAGAAAATTAATACATGATAATAGAATGTAACTGAGTATAAAAAATTAGGTAACATTGGACATGCAAGTTATGAAATACATAAATCTAAACAAGAAACTAATTATGATGTAAAGGAAAAATGATACGTCATGAACAAGTATAGGAGAATATTATACATTATATTTATGTAACATAACTACACATACCTTAGTAGTGGAAGACTGGAGCAGTGAATAAGCAAAAACCTAAAATCAATGCAGTGTAAATGCAGCCAGAATAATAAGATCAGGGAAAAAAATTTAATCCGAAAAAGGAAACGATATTTACAAAAATGAAAATGAAGCGGATTATCTTATGAATCAAAAAAGAAATAATTGAATAATGTTTAAATTTGATAGTTTTTGGTTAGGGTTTTTACAAGTGTATTTATTGTCTGTATTTATTACTTATGTAGTTCAGGTGAAATGCCGGAGAAACGAAATTAGACGATAGTAAATAAATTTGGCAAAAATGTAATAAACAGAAGATAAAAGATACGGTTTTTTTGAAATTATAAATATAGAAAATTCGAAAACAAAAGTAATACAAAAAAGAATCGCTTATTATTATGAACGGTGGTTGTTTATTTGGTTAAATAGGAGACAAAATTTTTAGTGTTTTTTCTGTCTAAAACAGAGGATCTGATGTATTTAGGTTAAACAAGAAGAAAGTAAAAGAAGCCGGTAGTTTAGAGAAGTAAGCTTTGGAGGGAGAAATTGGTTGATTGGTTAAGCTAGATATGGTTTGACGGTTAAGTTACAGGAGAAAAGTTAAAAATTTCAAAGATAAAGGTGTTAATGAACCATGTGCGAGGGCAAAAAGTTCGATGTAACTTGTTTCAATCACAAAGCAATGGTTATAGGAGGATTGATTGATAAATCGGTGGAAGAAAAGTCCAGCAATGATAACAGTTTCTGAATAATTGAGGCTAAAATGGATTATTTGAAAAATACAACAGTTCTGTATTAAAACTATTGCTTGAAGAGTTGTGATGCATTAAATGAGACATAATACTCGAAGATGATAAAGTGAAACACAAGAAATGGATTATTTGAAAAATGCAACACTTCTCTAATAAAACTATTACTTGAAGAGTTGTGATGCATTAAATGAGACACAATACTCAAAGATGATAAAGTGAAACACAAGTGATTTTCCTAGAGATATGTTAAAAATACCTAACATGTATACAGAAGAGGAAGACGCTTGAATATTTGGTCTTCAAAAGTAGACTGCACTGCATTAAATGAATATACCTGAATATTGGGTTTTTAAGAGTAGATTGTGTTCCATTAAACGATGACTGCAACATTAGACAAGGTAAAGAGAAGCGGATCTTGAGTTAAATTGTAAAGATAAGGTTTAAGGGAGTTAGTTAAAAAAAAAACTAATTTAAAGGTTGATTTGAGGTAAGTGACAAATATCTCTTAAGCTGTGTACTTTTACCAAAAGTAGGCTACTATTTTCTCAGAGTTGATAGGTAAAGTAATATGTCTAAGTTCATTCTTCATTAGGGATCTTCCTAAAATTTTATTTCCTTCCACAGAGTTTTCCCTCTAAGTGATTTCCCTATTTTTCCTTTCCTACACCAACTCCACTTTGCTATTTCTGTCTTCTACCATAAAAAAAACCAGAAACTGCTCATTGTATGCAATGGAGTACGTAAGTTGCATAGAGTTTAAGTTTTGAAGATTTTGGGGTTTTCAGCAAGTAAGTAGTGAATAAATCCTTTAGAATTATGTTAAACAAAGATTTTGAAAGAAACTGGTTGTTGATCTGGAAAATGTTCACTGAGTATGCTTCAATCTTTTAGCCACAAGGGTTACTTTATATAAGTAATTATGTTTTATTCGGTATGGCTTAGATAAATTACAGATAAATTGTGAGTTCTTCATAAAATAAGTAAATTGAATCATTCCCGCATATACCCGTAAATTTGTTATTTGTTTCAGAAAAAGACTTCATTATTTTGTACACCATTTTGATTCCTTTTTTTTTTTTTTTGCAGCAAGATGCCTATTATTAAGCCAACGCCCAAGTTGATATGATGTGAAGCACAGAAAAAACGCATTAGCAACATGTGCACAACCTTGGCTAGTATGTGTTTAATGCTTGGGGACGACTTGATAGAGTATATTATTTCAGTTAATAACATCATGCAAGAGTTATATTTTGAAGGTTGCCTAGTTTACGCAGATGTTGAAGTAAAGTTCACAACTTTACTTGCAGCATTACCTGAACCTCAAGGTGAAGTTTTACAAATGCTCTAGAATACTATGCCTAACAAGAAGAGTTATACCTTGTTAGTTACGACATTTATTGAAGAAATCCGTAAAAGTGAGCTGATTAGAACTTTACATCCTTTGTGTCTTCCAACAGAAACAGTGAATCGTGTTGTACATGAAGCTTCTGAAACTATCCCAAGCAAACTAGTGGACTCATTTCCACATAGAGTTTGTTTTTTATAGATTGTTCGACTAATACGATGTGTTGTTTTAGTGGAAAATTTTAGAAATGAATTCGCATGTAAACATGCTTTTCAAAATTTTAGCATGTAAGTATAAGCATATTTCAACTCATCAATTGCTCTTTAACCTTTGAAATTCTCAGCAACGTCACTACTCTCCAAAAGACTAGAAATTGTGTCATACAACTGATCTATAGACTATGAAAGCACCTCTCCCGTGAGATCACGTGGTTCTTCCTCTGCATGTCTTCTGAATGTTAAAGCAACCCTCTCTTGTTTAGTTATATTTAAAAAAGCTCACTTTTTTTGGACCCCAAATTCAACCAATTAAGCGAAAGGAAGAATCTTTAGAGTAGCTTGAGGTTGCCTCGGGTGCAGAGATCAGTGAGTATACGATTAAGAGTGTTTGGTAAATATAGATTTTATATGGATTTTATCTTTTTGTTTTATTGCAAGAAGCCTTTATGTTTTTTCACGTTCACATTTTGTGATTCATAAGTTCAATTGTTTTTATCATTTCTCCATTTAATTTTTTAATTAAAAATTTTAAGTTTGAATTTTATATAATAAAATGTATATTATCACTTGCGAAGTTTTAAAGCAATATTTTATCATTTAAT
>JANITW010137421.1:0-12908 GCA_027564335.1 Erythroxylum williamsii | reverse complement strand
TAAATTATGAACAGCAAATTAATGAAATATGTCTTTCTTTATTTATTCATAAAGAATGTACACAACTTTGTACAAAAGCGCGCTAAAGGCGATTGCCTTTAGGGCACTACTCTAACAGCCTTAAGCTGTCTCTCCACCTTCATGGCCATATTTACCATGTCCTCAATCTCCAAATAATGTTGAAACTCCACCACGTTCGCTATCTCCCTATTCAATCCACTCAAGAACCTTGCCATAGTAGCCTCGGGGTCCTCCACTATATTAGCACGGATCATCACAATCTCCATTTTCTTGTGGTAGTTCTCTATTGACTTAGATCCTTGTGTGAGTCTTTGGAGCTTTTGATGCATCTCTCTATAATAGTAAGAGGGCACAGATCTCTTCTTCATACAAGCCTTCATCGCTGCCCAAGTATTGATGGGTCTTTCTCCATTCCTCCTCCTAGAGGTCATAAGCTGATCCCACCATATTAGTGCATAATCTGTAAAATCAACAGTAGCAAATTTTACCTTTTTCTCCTCCGAGAAGTTATGACACTCGAAGATCATATCAACCTTCTTTTTCCACTCCAAGTACGCCTCAGCATCATTCCTTCCTTTAAATGCTGGAATCTGCATCTTGATGGATTTGAGGTTTCTTTCTCACTTTTGAAACCTTGATTTAATATTTGTAACATTTGGTAGAGCTCCATATAGTAGGAAATTAGCATAACATGTTTCCTCATAACCATTGCCATCTTTTTCCAAGTTCTAATTGGCAACTCTTGGTTCCTTCTCCGAGTAAGAATGTGCCGATCTTACTAATCCATAACATAATCACTAAACTCCACAATGGTTAATTAACCTTTCTTCTTTTTTTAATAAGTTGTAGTAATAAAAAAAACTATCTCAATATGCTTCTCTACATTAAATAAGAATTTAGGTCCATCTTCTTAAATGTGATATTATAATCTAAATGCTACCTATATTATTTTTGTTCATAATCTCTTTCATAACCTATATCATATATTTCCCTTCCTTGTCTACCCATTCTACCTTATCTGCTACGTCTTTCTCCTTTGTAACTCCTTAGGTTTAGCTCTTTCAAGTAATCAAGAGCACCCTCAAACTCATCGTATGCCTCAAAATCATCCATCTTAATAGTAATAGGTGAGCTATATTATAAGCTAGTTATGACAGCTTCATTTGTCCTTAACTTCACCAAATTGTCAAATAAGTTGCTTATATAGGCCTTATATGACATTCGTAATGGACTCCTGGACTACTCTCACTCTTTCCTCCTTAATTTCTTTTTTATATTTAGACATGTTTTGTGTTGGGTTTGAGTCATAATGTGCTTGCATAAAAAACTTAGTAGTTCCTCAAGTGTTTTTCTTAAAGTTTCACTTTGACTTATAACCTAAACTCTTGAACCAAGGTTCTTAGCAAACTAGATAATCTAAATAAAGAAAAATAGTTTAATTATTTTCCTTTTATCAAGTAACACCTAAGGAAGAAAATTTGGACATGATACAAAATAAAGAAACGTAATTAGAGGCCAATGAACAAGAAAATTTTGAGCTTAAAGGAACCCAATTAGTCCTAATAGAAAAGAAGAAGAATTTGACAAGTTTTAATTATATAGGAAGGGAAACAAAACAATTAATAAATATAATATATATGATGTATCAAATACTTCATCCTTGTTAGAGCAAAATTAGAAATCCTGGCTTGTAATAGGTATTGTAAATAGCCACCCCTTTTAATGTAAACTTTAAATGATACCTTTTAGGGCTTCTCTTGATAAACCCTAACTGAATAATTTTCTTTTTTTCTTTTTTTACCTTTTTTGATTAATGTCGAAAATCAAGAAATAAGGAACACAATAGATAAGAATAATTTATTCTTAATGAATCTTAACAATGACAAGAATATGAAAATTGATTATACGGTATATCTCCTGAATATAGAAGATGAATATGATATTAAATTTTTATACAATTCGTACCAATAGGTCTAAAGATATTCGATATTAGTACGAATTATGATGAACGATTATTATATAGAAATAGATTAATTTAATACATAATTATAAGGATATGAATTACCATACTATATTAAAAAAAAAGGGAAGAAATCTCTACAAAGTTTTTGATTAATCAATAATGATGTTAAGATGTCTATTACCATCATAAGAATTCCTTTTATAGTTATAAAACTCTAAAATTAAAGTTCTAAAAGGAAACAACAGCTTAAGTTCACAAAGTTTTAACCAATTAAAACACGAGTTCAACATTTGTCTTAGGATGCACTAGCATCAATTTTGTTTTGGAACTCCCAGTGTGTGTAACAAAGATGAGTTCAAAGTCAATTATAAGTTAGACTATAACATTTTCTTCATTTTGTAAAACTAGTACAAGTCTGGCATTGATCACGAGTATGGCTCTGATGTTGTTTACATTTTGTTCCTCATCCTACCAAAATTTAGTTTAAGATTAGCGATAGTTATTTGCTATGGTGCCAGTTACGTTTTGTAATCTTTTAGGAATGCTTTCTACTTCACTTCAATCATCATTATGGGCCTTACTTTAATTTCTCAAAGAAGCAAAGCTTCAGTTCTTGTATATAGATCCATGATTAAGTTATTAAAGGCTTCAAGCATTCAATAACTTTCAACATTTGAGTAGCTAATGCTTGATTTCCATCAACATGAATCATAAATTGTATCTTATTATAAATTTTGATTTCATTCTTTGCATCTTTCCTCGAATTTATGTCATATGTAAAAACAGCCATAATCACACAAAATGTCTAGCCTCTAACATTTTTCTCACAAATAAGTTAAAGAGAATTGTATAATTGGTACATATAGGTGTAAGCCAAAAGTGTTATCTCTTATAAGACTTACACCTATTTATAATTAAAACTTTTAGTGATTAATTTGAAATATAATTCTAAATTCAGTTAAATTTTAATTAAGATTATAATTAAATATACTTAAATACTAGTTAAATCCTTTTAAGATCCAATATATAATATTAGTCCTTATTGGTCAAATATCTTATATTTGATTTTAAATTTTTCCAAATTTTACAATCAAGTCTAACTTGTAAATTATTCTTTTCTCTTTGCAATTGATCTTTGAATATGACACATTAAATTCTTAAATATGTTGGTATTAGATATAAATTGTAATCCTAGATTGTACTTAATTAAACTCTTTTAAGTTACATTTAATTATCTAATTAAATAATTTATATTTATAGATCAAGATTATCACTTACTAACATATCATAACTATCCAAATATTGAGAATGTTAAAATAATTATGATTAACCTTTTTAAAATGATTTTGATTAACCTTTTCATGCATTGTCATATAATTCAATTATTTTTTCATATAATATTCTAATTAAATATATGATATAAAATTAATATATACTTTATTTAAGACCAATCATAATATTTCTCTAGCTTGAGTAATTGATTATTTTAATAAAATTTAAATTTTGTTTTCAAAATATTATTTCACTTTGGCCAAAATTTTCTCAAATCATTAACAAAACATTCTTACTAATTACTTTAAAGTGACGAATAATATATTAATCAGTTAGCTACCATCATATAAGATATTTCATAAGTAGTATTAAATCATAACAACTTTTACATAAGACAATTTAGAAATATCAAGTCAAATAATCACTTATACAATCATTATAACTTCCGTATGAAATTTTCTTGTTAAGTCTGTTCAGTGAAACTTGTTATCTAACAAGTATTCATATGTTTGATTAAGTATCACCATATTTTATTTTATAAGATCAACTATTTCTTTCATAAGAAAGAAATATAACGTATATTACATTTTCTACTTTACAAATAAGAACAAGGTAATTATAATATAAATTTCATAATATTGTTTTCATTATAAATTCATTTGTAAAAATGTACTTATCCTATAAATTTATTTTGTATATTTGTTAATTAAATAAACATGTATAGAATTAAAAAATACATTTTATTAATTATGTCACGTGGTTGGTTGTTTGTAATACATAAAGCAACAATATTAAAAAGAAACAATATGTTTTAAGGTTTTTGTCAATAACTTTTCTTATGTAAACAGCTATTGTATCCCTGATTTGAAAATAAGTGCGCAGGACAAGGGAAAAGATAACTATTCACGTCACGCCTTTAAGACAAAAGAAAAGGAAATCTTTGTGTTGATCTCAACTCGATTTTGGTTCTACAAAAATTCAAAAGAAAGCTGTAGCCACATTGTCCGTAACCATGATGTGGATTGCGGAAAGCTGTAGTTAATTACTTCCATAAAAAGACTTTGATGACAAGGAACGAGTCATCTTCTTATTCTTAATGTTGAACTTGCTGTCTGTCTTCCTCTCGAAACAAAAAGAGTGGGCTACTGGCTATGCTCAGGTTAGGTTACAGGCCATCTTATGAGTTTATAATTAATAGAATTGGTATAAGAACAAAGATCCCTTCTGTAAGTGGAGAATGACTAGGCATCAATCAATCAAATTTGGCTACGGGAAGGACTGGACTCTTGATTTTGTTTTTTTTTTTAAGACGAAGTTTCGTAGCTTAAAGTACTTGATCCCGTATGAAATTCAAGATAGGTTAGCAATTTATATAGCTCGTTGCGAAACAAGGTACCGGTCTGTGTCATGACGTTTCCCATGTGGCATTGGTTGAGAAAATAGTTGCTAATGGTGAGCCAAGAACAATGCAACGACAAAGGCTGCCATTATTAAGTTCATTAATTCTAGGCCATTAATAATACAAAGACTGCGTGTTGTTTGACTTGTACTGATGCACGAAGCATTCTGCACTTGTTTCGGACCAGAATTTTGACTAACTATTTTACCACTTGATTTGGTCATCATCTTGAAAGAATTAAAACCTTGGTTTGCAAGATAATCCCTGTAAGTTTAGCATAGCTACTAGCTTATGTAATCTGGAATGTTGAGGATGCATCACTGAAATTAAGATTGTCATATTACAAAGTTTTTGACAGTTTCTGTAGTTAGTTAAGTTTTGAGGAAGCGGTAGCAGTTGATGCAGGTCATGGATATCCAATTTCCTAAACTCTTAATCATAAACCATGCAGGCGTTTACTAATTGTGCTTGTGGACTGTGATATAGGTTCTTGCCTATAGGCATCAACTTGAGTTGTCGAGTCATAAGCTGCATTTCGTTGTCCATGTGATTCTTAATAGCTTAATTTCAGGCTAAGCTCGTTCTACCACACTGGTTTATCATAGCCAGCATTAAGAGAAAGAAGGTAGGCATTAATGGACTAGAGAAGGAGATGCTTATTCCAGTCTTTTGTTATAAAAAAAGAAAAGAAAAGAAGTCTTACTTCTTTTGGTAATTAAAAGATGCTTTCTGCATCTTAATTTTGCTCATGGAGAGTTTTTCCAGCCCTTACTTTCCTGATACTCTTCCATCACCTTGACAAATATTGAAACGGACAGACAGAATGTAAGTTTCCATACCCGGATAATGCCTTTACGTCTACAATTGGATAGAGCTTTTATGTCTTTAACATGAACTATAAACGTTTAATTATAAATCCACAAAAATAAGGATAGCGCAAACTTTTGAGTTCAAACCTCTAAGTCAGTAACATTTTGACATCATGTTTATAAACCATTTAATCCAAGCTCTTACATGAGGCCGTAAATTACTTTGATATGATTCTAACGTTAGACATAATAGGAAAAGACAGGAAACATGAGCAGTGTGAAATTCTTTTCATTTGATCTCCTGAATTGGGTACAAAGCAGCTTCAAGAAAATGTCAAAATTTTCATCAATCAAACAAGAAACTTCTTTTTCTACAACCGTGTCCTCAATACATTTCACTCGGCTCTTAAGCAGTTCTGCAGTCTGTTTCTCTCCTCTGACGACTTGGAGGTTCCATTTATATATTGTTATGTACATGCTCTTGAAATCTTTTTGGAGCTCAAAGGCCAAGATTACAATACATTGTCTTCCTGTTGTAGTTGTAGAGCTGTAAGCCTCTCAACGAATCTGTCCAATGCTTCCTTCATCCACAAATGTCTACAAACTTCCCGAGCTTCCTCTACCGTCATCTGATTAACACATAGTTTCACGTTTATTAGCATTCGGTTTCTGTGAAAGTAATTAGTCATTTCTTTTGTGCAAATTAGAAAGTGTCAAGCAGCAGCTAGTTAGCGTACCCAAATTCTTTGTCTCATGTTCTTCTCTGGCCAGATATCAAGTTGCTCCGTCACAAGTAAAGGGAACATGTAGCCTTCGTAAAATGTACCCGTCCTTTTGCTTAAAAAGCTCCACTTGCCAAGTTTTACCTGTCGTTTGCATGAGAAAACCACATTAGAGAACGGAATGAAATTAGCCACGGCTATACCTGTGTTACAACATGAAACAACCTATTCAAGGGTATGTTGTGAATGGACACTAACCTCGACTTTGCCAAGAACTCCAGCTTCTTCAAGTGACTCTCTGGCGGCTGCTTGTTCAACAGATTCATCAAGTTCCCACCCACCCTGATCACGAGATAACGATATATATGTTAATACACTAAAATATCAATACGTGTGCCTGTGGTTTTAATTAATACAAGCTATAGAACGTATCTGGATTATTACCTTAGGGAACATCATTCCTCCACTACCCTTCTGAGACGTGATAACTAGAACCTCCAATTCATCACTGACAGAGCCGTCGCTGCATATCTTGTATCTATACGGAATGCATCTGCAAGTTGAACAAAATTCAAGACAATGAGTTTGTAGCTGAGTAAGGTATGTTGAAAGAAAACAGTATGCATAATATGGAAGATTGGCAACAATATTACAGAAAGAGACCGAGGCCTCAGTCAGAAGAAGGTTTAGGGGAAAGCCACTCATCTCTTGGCTAGTTCTGAACACAAATCTAAATGAAAAAACTCCAAGAAACGAGAGGAAATTCAAGTTCTCACCCAACAACTTGGCGACGACCCATGTTATCGTATCTCTGCAACTGTCTCCCTGTGCGAGCCACCAAACATGCCATATCTTCTAAAAATTCTTGTTCAAAAAGGATTGAGCACGATCGTCTTTACCAAACAAATTTAACCAATATAGAACAAATCACTCGTCCTTCTGGTCCACTATGCATACAACCTAGGTAGAGACGAATATTATATATATCAACGCCCTCAGATTGATTAGAGACGAAGAAAGGTTTAGATATTTGTAGATAAGCTATAAGGAAACTGGATATGAAGAATATGAGTGAAAGAGATGGAAGAAGATGAAGAATGAGGGAAGCTATATATAGAAAAAGAAGAAGGGTCCTATATGATGTACTTAACTAACACCGTGGATGCGTTAAAGCTAATGATGAAGAGACAAAGAAGTAGACGAAGTCTAAATTTTACGATGAGCATAGATTTATATACATCCCTCGCTTTCTTGGTTACAACAGGTAGCAACTAGGAAGCAGCGCAAGTCCTACGCGTCTGCCCTTATTTGCCCGAGTTTCTCTGTCGTTTCCTAACAAGCATGGATCGTTTCATGTTTTTTTTACTGTTTTTTTTTAATCAAATTACATGGAGAGTAGTTCAACATGCAATTAGCCATTGAGAACGTTGAAAGAAACCATTTATGTTATACAACTAATATACAGAAAGATGCACCACTAAATGTAAATGAGGTGCACAAAAATCCATTGTATAAATAAACCTAGCTAATCTTTATTTCTCAAAAAATATTATTTTAGTTTTCAATTATTGCTATGGTTTTATTAATTACGTTGAAACATGATTCATGAATTGCCTTTGAGCATATTAAATTCATATATTTGGTTTCATCATTTACATGATGCATACTTAATTTGAACTAAGTGTAAGGTTGACTCATTACCGTGTACAAAGAAGAAAAGGGCAAAGAGCACTAGCGATGTGACTCTAATTGTGGAGTCTAGATCTCCTGTCTAATATTATAATATTTTATTATGTCTAATAAATTTCAGTTGTATATTTATGTAAGTTTCGTGTAGGTTCCGTGTGGACCACGCTTAGTTTTTATAAAATAAATAACTGAGATTTCATGAGACAAAATAAGATAGGATAATATTAGACAAAAAATCTTATCTCCTAATTATAAATTCTGAGACGTATGTGTGTTACATACGTGTGCGTACAGTAGGCGCGTATTTCTCTTATTTCTTTCTTTCCATTGTTGGCAAGGTCCACACGCACGGGAGGAGAAAGGCTAATAAACAATACTAAAAACGTTCTCCGACAGACTTGCCCTGTTTGGAGTTGCAAGCTGACTTGGGAGAACATGAGCACGTGTGAGAGTATTTGCTGCCTTTATACTAGTTGGGAAGGTAGAAAACCCTATTAACTTCACACTGTTAACTTATTCTCCACTCTATCGCCTCGTGGATGATGAACATCATTGGTTTGCCCCCACCACGTTACTTGGTCTAGAAGGCTTAATGTTAATAGAGAGATTATTTTATATTTTTTAAAAATATTAATAAAGAGTCAGTTTTAAGATTTCAAAATGTCTTTAGTTTAATACTCCTTTTTATCTAAAATAAATATCATTTTAGAAAGATACACATTTATTAAGAAAGTTAGTGAAATGTTTGATATACTTTTATTAATTATATGTTGAATTATCTTAAAAAATAATCTGTATAATTAGAATGTAAGAGAAATTAAAAGATAATTTTAAAAATAAAATTATAAATATATAAAAAAATTGTAAATAATACTTATTTTAAATAATTAAAATCTTTTTAAAATAATACTTATTTTAAATACGAAGAAGTAATATTTTGATTCTCATCTTCGTTAATTTGTACACACTAGTGCTAGATTCTAATGAAAAGTTTTAATAACAGCTTCATATGGGACAAAACTTGGATTCCTGACTGAGCTATTTTTTGATATACTTTAAACTACGAAATGCAAAGAAAACCAAAAAAAAAATTGAATTGAGTTTTAAGTTAACTAATGACTTAAGTAAAATAACTCTCGCTTGCTTTCTGACGCACAAAAGAAGCATACCCTTCTAACAAGAAATCATGATTGCTTTGTAAGGCTAGACGAAAAGGTTGAGTGATGGGAACTAATTAACGCATAACTTTTAAAAAGTGGAAAACACGTCCTATTTCGCTGGCAAATTTATTTTCTTATATATGTAGTCGTTTAAAATTTAAAGTTAAAATTTTACTTTCTGTAAAAAATTTATTTGATTCAAATAAGAATTAGTCTGGGTATAAAATGATTTAAAAATATCTTCTTATAATTGAGACCCACCTAAAATACCTTACAAGCAACAAAATAAATAAATAAATAAATTAATTGCCCTTAACAACCACTTGTTCCTTTTATATATATATATATATATTTGGTTGCAGAAACAACTTCCAAGTTCAGACCACTTGGCCTGGCTCTCTGCCTGGGCAAGAGAAGGGAAGGTATCCAGACAGGATCTATTTTTTGACTTCGTGTCTATTTTGTCTCCTCTTTTTTTTTTTACGATGATCCATTCTTAACGGTTTACCCATAACCTGCAAATTATTACAAACAGTTGTAACTACATATATGTCAAACAATAACCCAAGAGTTAGGTAGCGTCAAATAAGGCTTAGATCTAGCCTCTACAGCATGATACGTGCCATAAAACTAATCGTCGTAACATCAAAGAAAGAGACAATTAACAGAAGTAAAGTTATCAACATCCGCAATAACAATTAGGTTTATAGTGTCCCCATTCTGCCTGCTTCTTTGGGTTTGTTAATGTATGCTAACTCACTCTATGCGTGATTTCAACGGTAAGTATGTATATCCGTCAACTTAAATAATTAATATCTTTCCGTATCATTAGGTTGCATTGAATAAAATATAATTCCTAAAAACATACTATGATATTATTAGACAAAACATATACATTTTATTTTATTTATTATTGTATTTTAGTTTACTCTTTTTGTTTGTATACCAAAGTTACAATGATCATGTTTGGCAAACAGCGGATTGTATTAACTGTCGACTGATTCTATTAGCGGCTAGTTGATAGTTGATTATATTAGCTGATTTGACCAGCGAATAATTTCAGCTGTTTATTAAAGATGTTTGATAAAATTAGTTGTTTAATATTAGTTATTGATATGTAAAATAACATATGAGAGCATGATTTAAAAAAATTATAAGGGCACGAATATTATATTTCTTAGTAATTTGTTGAATATTTTTATAAGAATTTAGATTTTAGGTATTTAATTTTACAAAAATTAAGTTTATAATTTTAATAAAAAACATAATAATAATAATAATAATCTAACATTAAATTCTTTATTAATATAAATGATGCAGCGAGCTATATTATATTATTATTATTTATATAATATGTATAAATTTTATTATTTAATAAATTAAAAATATCTATAATTATAGTATGACATAAATATGATATTTATCATAATTCGAAAATTATGAAAAGAGGATATAATTGATTTTTTACCTATTAATTTTTAGCTAATCATTCAAAAATCTCCTTTTATAAAACTTTAAAAATCAACATATTGAGGTTAAATAAACTAATCAATAAGGTATTCATCAAATACATCAATAATTTTTTAAGATAGTCAATAAATTAAAATACAATTAATAAACTGTTTGTCAAATACCTTTGATATAAGCTAAATTTTTAACACGCTCGCCTTCTAAAATTTGAATATTGATGAATGAGGAAATAATGTTATATGAGAATTTTATTTTAACTTCTCTTTCAATATGATATCCAAAAGATTAGTAATTTTCGCGGAAGAGACTGGTGGATTTACAATAAATAGGATGAGGTTTGAAATGGATGGGACTCACATGATGTGGAAAATATGTGCATCGCCCGCACACGACATGAGAATTTGTTGTCTTTTTGTCTCCTTATTGTTCCGTTTTCAAATATATACGCCCACATCATTAAACAATGACCTAAAAAGTTACCAGACCGACCCTGCTTTGTGTATAAATTAATAGAAGAGATTGGATCTTCAACTTTTGTTGGATACCCTCCCATGTGGAGGTTGTTGCTCCTTCAATTGTCTATTGTTATTTGTACACCTTTCTTTATAGGCTCTCTTTTCAAGGTTACATGAAATACTTATAATTAATATCTTTCAGATAGAGTTGCCACGTTCTGTACACACACAATGTAGCATAACAGTCTCGAAATTAGTAATAGTATAGTCCCTTTAATAAATCATTTAGTGTGTACTTAAAATTATATATTCAACAAATAACTCGGTAATTTATAAATTTTAAATTTAAAAAAAAACTATCTTAAGAGCTCCGTGTTTGATTGCTATTGGTTGAAAGATAATTTAAGCTAGGCACCAATATATCATATATGCATGATGGTCCTTTATCAGCTTATTAAATTAATGCACCATACTCCTAAGTATTTAATGTAGCATGGCCGTTGCCTGTGTAGAATAAACTATGACAAATTCAATTTTAATTGGAAGATGAAATGTAAAATAATCCTTAGGATTAAGGGACGAACATTAATTGTAGGCGCAGTCTTCTCTGGTTCTGTTTTCTCCAGCCCGTGCCCTTACAAAAGAGTAATATTATCGGTTGTACCAAAGTTCACTTTTAATAATAATAATAAAAAAGGTACACATTTACTCTTAGAATTAATGACAGAAGCAGAGAAAATTCTAGTATAGTTGGAAACTGAATTCAATTAATTTGGTTAGGTACGTATATCAAATTTGAAAAAATCAAATAAAGGATGAATGGAGTGGTGAATGATTCGGATGTATATGAACGTACCATGACTTTTCAGGTCCACCCATACAGGGTCAATTTTGGATTGTACTGTTGTGTGGAAGGCATTTCCATCAATATTGGCTTGCGTGAACGATTCATTTATCAGAAGGAGAAAGCTGCTGTGGTTTGAAATTTGAATAGTATAGTCTTTCTCTAGTGCACGGGTGTCAATTTAAAGACTAGGTACAAGGAAAGAGAGCAGAGACTATTCAGGCTAAAGTCATGCTGAGTCGTTGAATGCTAAACCTCAAAACTGTAAGAATTATATTGTGGGCTGGTAAAAGTTTCCACATCACATTATATACATGTAATTTCTGTGACAAGTCTCTCATAAATTTCACATCGAACAATTATAAGAATATTAAACAATATATAACAATATGTAAATCTTCTTCTCTTGAGCTAGTTTTTAGGGATGAGTTAGGCACTTCTAACATGGTATCAGAGCCAAATCAGTTTGTCTCGATGATTTGAGGCGGTGTCCGGTTATATCCCTTTACTCAATATGTCCATCAGATGACCAGTCCTGCTCTGAACTGAGGGGTGTGTCAGGAATCTCACATCGAACAACTATAAGAACATTAAACAATATATAATAGTATACAAACCTCCTCTTCTTGAGCTAGATTTTGGGGATGAATTAGGCACTTCTAACAAACGCAAACAAATAGTTGGAATAAAAAACGTTTATAGTGAAGTGAGAATCTTTAAGTACATGTTTGATAAATACTTGAATATATGTATATTCATTTAATCACATATTTTTAATAACCAAATTGATAATTTAAAATTCAGATGAAGTGATCATTGAAACCTTTCTACTACCTAAGAAATTTCTGTATATCACTGGGACAATCTAGGTACAGCAAGAACATTCTTGGGTTTGAGAGTGAAAGGCTGGGTAGCATTCTTGGACTTCCTTACCTAACCTAATAAAAATCGTACCTGCCACATGTAAACTAAACATTAAGAAGATAGAAAATACGCTCAATATAATTCATTGTATATTCGACACGACGACTGGTTTTGGTAGATGTTCGACAGCCATAGACAAGTCTTCCAGACTCTTATCCATTCCAGAACTTTTCAAATTGA
>JANITW010137381.1:0-12910 GCA_027564335.1 Erythroxylum williamsii | reverse complement strand
CGGTCACAAGTTATATAACATGATTCCTTCCATGTATCACAGAATCAACTCAACTCAATAAACTTTAAGTGGGTAATACGGTAATTGGTATCTCACAAATGATAATTATTATATACAATATAATATTGATAACAAATAAGTGAACAAAAACATATGATTGTAATTGAATTCACAAGTGTCATAACAATTTGAGCAAGAAAATTATATGTATATATACATGTCAGAACGCTATGCTAATAAGGACTTATCCATAAAGCCCATCCGTTCAACATGACCAATAAATGTTTTGGGCGGTAAGCGTTTCATTAACGGATCCACTATCATGATATCGGTAGCAGTATGCTCAATTAACACTTTATATTTTTTCACTTTTTTCACAGACAAATACTTCAAATCCATGTGTATCGTAACCTTTGAATATTGTCATTTTTAGAGAAGAAAACAACTGCGAAATTATCACAATAAATTCTTAATGGTCTGCTAATACTATCAACAAGACCAAGACCTAAGATAAAGTTTTGCAACCACAATCTATGAATCATGGTCTCAAAGCGCGCCACAAATTCAGCCTCTATAGTGGAAGTCGCAATGATGGACTACTTTTCACTTTCTATGAAACTGCTCCTCAAGTTAATAGGAACACATAACCGAATGTAGATTTCCGTGAGTCTACACAACTGGCATAGTCTAAATCTGACTAACCTATCACTTTGAGATGGATCGATTTTCTATATGTGAGCATATAATCCTTGGTGTCTTGTAAGTATCTGAGGACTTTCTTTGCAGCTTTCCAGTGGTCTATTTCAGGACTGCTTTGATATCATCCTATCATTCCAACATCAAAACTGATATCTAACCTAGTACATGTTTGAGCATACATTAAGCTCCCAACTATTGACGCATAAGGAATAGACTCCATGTCCTTACGTTCCAAATCGTTTTGTGGACATTGCATTAGACTAAATTTGTCCCCTTTCTGAACTGGAATTATCCCTGCAGAGCATTTTTTCATTTGAAATCTTTCTAATACTTTCTCGATATAACCTTTTTGAGATAATCCTAACAATCCTTGTGATCTATCCTGAAATATTTCTATTCCTATCACATAGGATGTCGTACTCATATCTTTCATTTCGAAATTATTAGAAAGAAAATTCTTTACATCATGTAACAGAACAATATTATTCGCATCAAGAAGCATATCGTCAACATATAGGACTAATATAATGAACTTGTTCCCATTAACTTTCATATAAATACACCAATCAACGGTATTTTATACAAAACCATAAGACGCAATGATATCATTAAACTTAAGATACCATTATCGGTAAGCTTGCTTCAATCCATATATTGACTTCTTTAATTTACACATTAATCATTCCTTTCTAGTGGTCACGAAACCTTCCGGTTTATCCATATATACTTCTTCTTCTAAATCATCATTTAGAAAGACAGTCTTTACGTCCATTTGGTGAAACTCTAAATCATAATTAGCCACCAATGCTATAACAATTCTTAAGGAGTCCTTTTTTGAAACTGGAGAAAAGGCCTCTTTGTAGCCAATACCATCCTTTTGAGTGTAACCTTTGGCAATAAGTTTGGCTTTATACCTTTCAATGTTGCCTTCTGTGTCATGTTTGGTCTTAAAGACCCATTTACAATCCACTTATTTTGCATTTTATGGCAACTTAACTAATTCATAGATATTGTTATCAACCATTGATTTCAACTCTTCTTTCATAGCATTGAACCATTTTTTAGAATTGTTACATTCCATGGATTGTTTGAGCAAGCCTGGATGTTTATCTATGCTCAAATCACATTCATGTTCAAGTGAGTAAATTTCATAGTCACTTGAAATAGCTAGTCTTCTTTGCCTTACAGACCTTCATAATGTCACGTTTTGTGACATTACTTGATCATTTGTAACTTAATCACCATTAATTGGTTTGTCATTAATATGTTCAATTCATGGAATTGGAACATTAATTTGTTGTCCTGGTATGTTACGTATCCATGATACAATAAGAGGAATAATAACCGGTAGAATCACATCTGATATGGTAGTGTCTACTTGTTTTGGAGTAGTTTCTACTCGATTCTCATGAATATCCACTTTTTGTGGTTCTTCGCTCCCACTAATTTGACCATTCTCAATGAATCGAGCATTACTAGATTCAACTATTCTCGTACTATAGTTAGGACAATAAAATCTATACCCCTTTGACTTTTTGGAATAACCAATGAAATAATCACTAACGGTTCTCGCATCAAGCTTCTTTTCATGTGGATTATATAGCCTTACTTTTGTTGGACAAACCCAAAGGTGAAGGTGTCATAAACTAGGTTTCCTTCGTGTCCACAGTTTATAAGGTGTCTTAGGAACTATCTTACTAGGAATCCTATTTAGCAGATATGTAGCGGTCTTTAATGCATGCATCCACAATGATAAAGGTATAGTACTATTACTTAACATGCTCCTAACCGTTTTTAAAAGAGTACGATTCCATCATTTAGCTACACCATTTTGTTATGGTGTACTAGGCATTGTGTATTGCACACATATACCTCGACTGGCAAGAAAGTTTGTAAATGAACCTGGACATTGTCTACTTTCATCAAATTTTCATAATATTCACCAGCTCTATTAGACCTTACTATCTTTACTTTTTTAACTAATTGCCTTTCTATCTCATTAATGAACACCTCTAGGATGCCCACAGATTATGACTTCTCATGTAGGAGATAAATATATCCATATCGTGAGAAGTCATTAATAAAGGTAATGAAATATTTTTCACCACCACAAGAAGGAACGTCGAAAGGATCATAGATGTCAGTGTGTATTAATTCCAGTAATGTCCTACTTCTTATGGTTGGATGCTTTGATATATGTTTGGTTTGTTTGCCTTTAATGCAATCCAAAAATATATCATATTCAACAAAATCCAATGGAGGTAAGATGTCATTTTTATCTAACCTTTGTACCCTTTCGTTGGATATATGACCTAATCTTTTATGCCACAAAAAGCAAAACATTCATTTTGTGCATTATGTTTGCTTTCTATAATATGATCAACATGAAACAGAGATTCAGCAAAATCAACATCAAGATTGAAATGATATAAACAATCAATTAAAGTACCAGAATCATAACTGTACTTATGTTAATAAAATGAAAAAACACCGTTTCCAATCTTAATTTAAAATCCTACATCATCCAAATTTGCAATGGAAACTAAATTCCTAGCACATTTAGGAACATAAAGACACTTTTCTAGATCTAGGAAACATCTAGTGTCCAAGATCAATCTGTACGTCCCAATGCCCTCTATTCATGCCTTCATTATGTTCCACATATACAAGAATTTTTTAGTCCCGTTTATAGGCTGAATTGAAAGGAATCCCTGTTTAACATGTGACACATGAGTAGTTGCATCAAAATCTAGCCACCAAGTATTTTTAGGCACTTCAATAAGATTTGATTCAAAACATACTGAAACATAATATGTACCTTTCTTTTCAAACCAAGCTTTTCGTTTAGGAAAATCTTTCTTGAAGTGACTAGGCTTCTTGTAGAAGTGACACCTCTTATCCTTATGTATTCGACTCTCATTAACTTTGCTGAGAGCTTTTTCCTTATCTTTTCCTTTCTTTCCTAGTTTGTTTTCGCTGCTATTAGCTCCTTGATGAAATGTGAGATGAACGGAGTATTCCTTTATTTTTTTCAATCTCCCTTCCTCCTGAACCAACATGGCCTTTATTTCTTGAAGGTTCCATCTTTCCTTAATGGTGTTATAATTCACCTGGAACTGGCCAAACTCTAGAGAAAGGGAGTTGATAATGAGTTGTACCAGAAAGGACTCACTCACATCCATACCCATAGATTTAGCTTTACAGCTAGATTTGATATATGAGTTACATGATCGTGAATGGGTTGTGACCAATTAAACTTTTTGGTCATCAGAGCACTCATTAAAGTCCCTATTATGGACTTGTCAGCTATATTAGATTAGGAATATTCTTTAAGCTTCAACATAAAATCCTTTGCATTGTCCATTTTAGGCATTAATGGCTTTACATTTTTTGCGATCGTCATTCACATCAAATTCAAGCTCAGCCTGTTAGACCGTTCCCAAGCCTCATAATAAGACTTGTTAGCTTCAGAACTAGTCTCAGTTATGATTGCAAGCCTTACGTCTAAAACTATGCCTAAGTCCAAATCCATTACACCCAGTGGGAATTGAATTTGTTCAGACCAATCAATATAGTTCCGATCATTGAACTTGATAAGCCCATTTCCTAAAGCAAACAAATTAGTTGATGTTGCAAACACAACATATATCTCACGCATTAATGCTTTGAGTAAACCTAAATGGATTAAAACTAACTAATACACTTTGATTATGCATTTAAATTCTCCTTTAGGTGAAATTTAAATACATAGCAGTAACCTATTCTAATGCATATATACAATTTAATATAATGGACAATCAATCATATTCTAATCATTCATATTATCTTTGGATATACAATCATATTAACCAAATATGTTGATAAAGTCCCTTTAATGTCATTAATTATAAAAAAGATCCACCTTTGGGTGACCTCCTAACGTTATAATTAATAATCTTAATTGTTCAGTTCAATCTTTATGTCATTTTAGCATCATATCATATTGAACAATTGAACAAATCATAATTAAATGCTTAATATTTTTCAAGCTAGGCCATTTTGCTGACTAACAAGCTTTCTATGGAATAAACATTTAATTGGACATTTATCATACATGAAAAAATTTAATTTAATTAGTTTGGTCACTTTGGTGACTAATAAACTATTCTAAACATCCATAATGTCATGTATTACACTCAACATATAATAGAAAATTTTAATTCCAACTATTACATAATATAAAATATTCAAAGTACCAAAGAAATATATAATATAACACTAAATTTTCAAATTTATATTGTGTATAGAAAATAGATCAATTATGAATTAAATAATCCTTTATATTCCATCAAAACATTGTTTTTGCTTAGGGTTGAAGTCCATAAATATTTACTAACCCTATGTTGCCCCTTAATTGCCCAAAGATCAGTCTATAAAATGATTTTTGGGCCTGAAAGCTCCATGCGCCATCATCAGCCTGTCAAGTGTCACTTGCACAACGTTTGGTGAGTGCACTGCACGTGCCAAATGCTTCGCTGTTTCCAGGCCGATGCATCTTCTTCCTCGCACTAGTTTTGTTTGCTTTTTTAATATATTCTGCAATGGGGTTTCTACCATATCTCAAGCCAATGATTGGTGTTTCATGAATTTTCCTTAATCTAAACCATCACAACGTCATTCTTCCATAAGTTAGTTTCCTCATACCAACTCATGAACATGTTGTTTCGGTTTGTTTGTTTCCTTTTGCTTTCCACCATTAAAACCAAATACAGATAAAACCACATTTTAGAAATGCAACAAATATTCTCATAAACATGAAGCAAATCTTTATTTGATATTCTCATAAATATGAAGCAAACACTTTTTCGGTTCTTTCTCAACAATAATCGTTTAAGAACATTATGTTATTATTTAACCTTTAGTTTTAAGAACCATACATTCATGACCATTATATTTCGGTTAAACAGTGAGAATGTTATGAACGTCCGAAAATCATCAAACTGAAAAGCATCAAAACATGCAATTTTTCTGTATCAAATACAAAACAAAACCAAAATGAACAAAACACAATCATACATAAACAATACACGGTAGAACACAAATCATGCAATACCGTGGCTCTGATACCAATTGTAAGACATTTATGGATCGATTGATTTTTGCATACCTGTATCCATGATTGATTTTCGTGGGATGTTAATGTTCTTGAAAGAAGTTTCTTTCCTCTCTTCTTCTTTCTTTTAGCGGCTTCTTCAATGGTTCAGAATCTCTATTTAATAAGTTTTTAAACTTATATTGCACCACCAACTGATATGTCGTTTGGTAATTGAAAGAGAGAGAAAAATGGTCTTTGACCCATTTGAGATCCATTATTTAATACCTAAGAACTATTATCTTGGATGCTTTTCATGGGACTCAAATCTATAAGTCACATGGGACATTAAATAGTTTGATAATTTTTTCTAGATAATTTTGGCCCAAAGGAGTATAGGGTGGTGAGGGCTCAGTAACAATCTATAAGAGGCATTGGTAAATCTTCTTAAATGGCATTTCCTCCAAATATAAGAGTCTTCTACTTTGAAGTTGGTGAGTACCAAGGGACAAGGTTCCAACATTTGTGTGTAAACTATGCATTCCATTCACCTTCACTTAGTAAAAGTTTCACTGTACTGTCTAAAGGGTATTGATGGATCAAGGCGTGCAATTGAGGATTATTAACTAAAGTACCCATAAAGGACCACTTATCATACTATAAAAAGTTACCTTTCTTACTTTGTGCGCAATATAATTTTGGAGTGGATCTCTCAACTTTATCATTTCTTTCATGAACGAACAAGTTCTTGCATTAACTTAGACCTCCTATAGTTTCCATTCAAAAAATAACTATGAATCCACAGCACCAAAAATGTTTCATTATTTGAAAGAATCCTCTATAGTTTTTAACTTAACAAAAGCTTGTTTGTTAACATGCTTACAGTTGCACACTTCCTCTAATATAACTTTACTGTAAGTTCAAGAGTCATTACCTCCTTTCCATAAAAATTTCTTGAATAACTTATCAATATATTTAATAAATCTCTTTGACACAAAAAATGTGATGATCAATATGTGTGCAGAGATTGTAGTCCAGAGTTAATAGGAGATAGCCTTCTAACAAAGACATAAATTTAGTGATTCAATTGAAGATCCTTTTTTGGATTCTTTTCTAGCAAAGGTAAGCATTTTAAAAGCCTTATTCTTTTGATTGAGATTGGTAGTCCTAAGTACATAAATGGAGGGTCTTTCATTTTAAACATGTAATGGTTGAAAACTAGGTGGAAAGATACTTGCTTCTTGTAGAGATAATTAAGTGACTCTTCTTCAAGTTAAAGGATAAACCTAATAATAGCTCGAAAATTTATACAGATGTCATTAGAGTGATCAAGGATTTATCTTTACCTCTATAAAATAAGAAAAGGTCATTTATAAAACTGAATGCCTTAAATATATGATTGTCACATTCCCATACTAATGAATCAAAAGCTTTATGAAATTCAAAATTTATACTATAGTTTATAATAGCTTTCTTTTTACCATAAGATCTGAAAAGTTCTGGAGCCACCAAATGTTATCCCCTATAAGCTTGTTAACGAGGGAAGCGCTTTGAGCTTCATTAATCACCTTGTTTAGCACTGATCTTAATTTGTTAACAAGGATCTTGGATATGACCTTGTATATTGTGTTATAGCATGATCTAGGTCTATAATCAAAGATTATGCTAAGGGCAAATTTCCTAGGGATAAATATGAGGTAGGTTCGATTAAGCTCTTTCAACAATATTTCCTTTTTTAAAAATTCAACTATAGGATTTGATACCACATCCTTTATCTAAGACCAAAATTTTTAGAAAATAGTGTATTAAGCCCATCAAGGATAGGGGTTTATGTGGATTAAGTTAGAAGAGAGTTAAGTTTACCTCTTCTTTAGAGACTAGTTTGGAGAGCAATATAATATCCTATGTAATGAATTGATTGAAGGTAAGCTCCTTTAGAATAGAAGTTAAGAAGTAGCAATAAACCTAAGCCTTAAAGGTACCCTTATAGAAGTTCAATATCTCTTCCCTTATTTCATCTTAATCTATAAGAGTGTCCTATCTTGCTTTAATAGTGTTAAAATTCTATTATTGTTTTTCCTAAATTTGATGGCCTTGTGAAAAAAAATTATATTATATGTTTTTATCTACATCTTTAAGCCACCTTATTAGTGCCCGTTGTCTAAGTAAGGAATTGTGGACTTCCAAGGGTTGGTGAAAATTAGATAGAGCCTTCTATTCCATGCTTAAGAGTTTTGAGTTACTTGGGTTAAGGTAAAGTTGATTTCAAATTTCCATTAATTGAGTTTTTGATATATCCACATTCTTTTATATGTTATTGAACATTCCTTGATTAAGCATTTTGAGTTCCATTGTCACCATCTTCAGCCTCCTCATACATTTAAAGGAAACGAATCCCCTGAATTTTTTGGAAAATATCCTTTTTCATAGTTTCTTCGAATCATTCCACCTTAGTAAGCAAATTGTTAAAACAAAATGGGGCTTTCTTAAGATGGTTAGTAATAAAGTTTTGTACTATAATTACGTAGGGATAAGAGAATATAGGTTTTACAAAATTAACATAGTTAGAGGGAACCTATTCAACCATTCTTTATTTATTATATCCCTATCAACATCTTCATAATATTCCAAGAATTTTACCTTTATCATTCCAGGAATAGAAATTATCATAGAAGTTATGGTCAGTTACTTGTACATTCAAAATGCATTATTCTTTCATATCTTCATTGTATTTGCTAAGGTTCACATTCTTAAATGCTTCTAAATTATTAAAAATGCATAAGATCATTTAGGGACCAATAATGGTTGAATGATACTTGCATTAGTACTTTAATGTTATATTTTCCATTGATTGCATTGGTTATTCCTTTTAATTTTTTAATAATCACCCCTCTAAAATTTATTTCCTTATGGGTTTCTAGGTCTTATCATAGTGAAGAGAAGTAGCCTTCCATATGTATGATAGTTTTGTAGAATCCTTACCTAAATCTAGATCTTCAGTCAACCTAACTATTAAAATGGTCTCAAGTAGTTCAGAGACAATGATAGACAATTAGACATATCCTATTCTTTTGCTTGTAGTTGTATTCTCATCCATACACATCGGATTCCTAAGGTAACTTATAAAATGGTTTAGGCCTTTGGTTGACTAGTATTGAAGGGAAAGTTATGCAAGTTAATCCACAAGGGAATGTAACATTCTGTTACGGTTTCCAAGCATAGATTTGGTTTCTAAAATTGAAGAAATTTATAAAACCAGCCAAATGCCAAAATCCATTCTCTTTGATTGTTTCATCAAATCGAATGTTCCAACTCTTAGATGCTTATTTCAATTCATAAATGGATTTCTGAAGCTTGCATACCTTTTTTCCATCTTTGGATATAAATCCCTCAGGTTGTATCATATACACATCTTTAACTAGGTTCCATTCAAGAAAGCCGTCTTCACATCCATATTTCATATTTCATATTTCATAATCATAATGAGCAGCAATGGCTAGGAGTATTCAAATGGATTTAAGCATGGTTATGAGGTTAAATGTCTCGTCATAGTTAACTCTTTGTATTTGACGATATCCTTTAGTGACTAGCCTAGCTTTATAGGTAATCACATTACCATCCATGTTGATTTTCTTCTTTAAAATCCACTTGCACCCTATGGTTTTATCCCTTCAGGTGTGTCAAACAAAGTCCATACTTAGTTTTCAAACATGGAATCCATTTTGGACTTCATGGCCTAATGCCATTTTTCTGATTATGAACTCTTTAGAGCCTCTTTATAGGTTGTAGGCTCATTGTCGTCTATGTGTAATACATCATTTTTGTTCACTTACTAGAAATCCATATCTCTCTAGAACATTGCATATCCTACTTGACCTACAAACATTTTGTGTGTTAGAACGTTCAATTATTGTCTCATTTTTTTGAACAACAATCTCGGGTTTAAACAGTTGATTTGCATCTATTTGAGCATCATAAACTTTATCAAGTTCAACTTTGTTCCCACTATCTTCTCTTATAAGAAACTCTTTCTCTAAAAAGACAACATGCTTTAAAACAAACACCTTGTTTCTCTAATTCATTATAGAATTGATATCCTATAAATAGACATTTATCATATTTCACTTCAAGCTTGTCTGATTGGATTCGCTTCACATAAGTCGAACAACCCCAGACTTTCACGTGAGAAAGATAGGGATTCTTGTTAGTCAATATCTCATATGAAGTAACCTCAAATGCTTTTGAAGGGACTTTGTTTATTATATAAATAGCAGTCTCGAGTGCATAACCCCCAAAGGATTTTGGTAGATCATTGACCTTACTATGTCCAACAAGGTTTGGTTTCTCCTTTTAGCCACACCAATATGTTGCAGTGTGTAAGGTGGAGTCCATTAGGATATGATCCCATTATCCCTGAGATAAGCTAGAAACATTAGTTCAAGTATTTACCACCTCGATTTGATCGAAGTGACTTGATACTTCTACTAAGTTGTTTCTCTACTTCATGTCTAAATTGTTTGAACATTTCAAATGTTTCAAACTTGTATCTCATTAGATACACTTAACTATATCATGAATAATCATCGATAAAGGTAATGAAGTACATAAAACCACCTCTAGCATGAATGGAAATCTGACCACATACATCAGAATGTGTTAGATCTAGTAATTCATTTACTCGTTCAGCCTTTCCTTTAAAAGGTGATTTAGTCCTCGTCCCTAATAAGCAAGATTCACATGCATCATATGATTCATAATCAAATGGCCCTAAGCTACCACTCCTATATAGTTTAGCCATACGTCTCTCACTTATATGAAAAAGTTGACAATGCTTTAAGTAAGATGATTTTAAGTTATCTCATTTTTATCTTTTATTGTCATTGATATTTAAAATTGGATTGTATATATCTAATATGTAAATACCATTGTACAATGTAGGAGTACTATACAACCTTTCATTCAACTTAATTGAACAACCATTGCTTGAAAAAGTTAAATGAAATCACTCTTTATTAAGACATGAAACAGATACAATGTTCTTTATCACAACGGGTACATAATAGCTATTATCCAAAATTAGCTCTATAGCCCACTAAGAAGATACAAAACATATATTCCTACAGCTAATGTAGCAACTCTTGCTTTATTTCCCACACATAGGTCTATCTCTCCCTTTTTGAGCGGTCTATTATCCCTGAGACCCTACATAGCAACACATATGTGTGAGCCACATCTAGTATCCTATACCCAAATTTTATGATTAGAAATAGTATTAACCTCAATGACAAATAACATACCTAAACTAGACGGTGGGGCATCTAATGCCTTCTTCTGCTTCAGTGACTCTAGATAAATTTGTAGTTCCTCTTCCAATTTCCTTTCTTATTGCAATGGAAACATATCCCCTTTAATGTAGTCTCCTTTTCCTTCTTCTTAGCTACACCTCCCATTGGATTCTTGGCCTTCTTCTTCTTCTTTTGGTTCCTCTTACAAGAACCAGAAGTTGAGTCCACTAGTATTACAGCCTTATTGTCTTTCTTGACAGTTTGCTCGACTGTTTTCAAGTAGATTAATCAGCTCAGGTATCGAGGTGGATATTTTGTTCATCCAATAGTTAAACATAAACTATGAATAACTATCGATTAAACCAGTTAGAATTAATTCTATACTTAATTCATGATCCATTACAAAACCTAAATTGGCTAACCTCTCAATGTATTTATACATATTCAGTGCATACTGCATTGGAGATGATTCCTAAGTCATCTTAGAGTGAAAAAGCAACCTCGAGGTCTCGAACCTTTCAGACTGAGCTTGCTTATCAAACAGTTCCCTTAGATGGTAGACTATGGTATGAGCATTCATAGTCTCATGTTGCTTTTGCCATTACGGTGACATGAAGGCTAGCATTATACAACTAGCCATCTCACTATCATCTAGTAGCTTCTTGTAAGCTTTCTGATCCTCATAAGATGCATTGGCAGCAGGGGGATCAGGAAGTGGTTCATTTAGGACATATCCTAGTTTCTCATGTTTGAGAGCAATTCTCAAATTTTGCAACCAATCTAAGCAGTTAGGTCCTGTGAGTTATTAGAGTCTAATAGAGAACGTAGGTATACACTAGATGAAGACATCGTGGCAATTCAATAACCTAGAAGAATGAGAGAAAGTGTTAGAATGTACACTAATGCATGTCGATAAGGACTCTAATCATATGCATTATAGGTCCCACTATTTTTTTTCAAATCTATAACCCTCTATGAATTCGAGAAAACTTATAGTTTTCTTAATGGATCGATATCCAATATTACTAAGAATGACCTTAGGTTTGCCTAACAGCCACCATAGGTCAATCGGTAGGTATCATTCATACCAGTTGCATTTAGTTATGCAACTATTGACTTGTGCGATCAACTGTTGATTTAACATACTCATTGGGTTATCAACTCTTGATTCATATACATCTGATGTATTCAACCCAACTTTGCCTTTATCCACGTTGACTTTGGGTTTGCCCAACAAATCAATGCTTTTAGTTAGGACCAACCCATTAGTTTGAAAATCTAATTTTCATGGTTTGAACATATTCGTGTAGAGCAGGCTTAGGTTTTCCCAACAACCCAACTCTGAAAGAACTCTGGTTCTTGCTATATCAATGGAAGGCGTAAGTCTTAATATTTTGGTTGAGGGATTTGTTCTTTGGTCTCATTAATACTTGGATGATATTGTATACATATCATATACATATATTCAGTTTAAGGATAGCTCAATTAAATTGAGCCTATGTATGTCCATAACCACCCTTAAAATGCATTTAATGCATCTATCACACAAAGGAGATTCAATGTAGGTTGTGACTTGATTATGCATCTAAAGTTCATGATTCGATTCAACTCTTAAATGAATCGGGTACTAGTGTTAGTCTCAGATAATTCTATGTAGCACCCCACTCCCGCAAGACCCGAACCTGATATCGAGGGTGATATCCAAGCCCGTGCCTCACGAGGGTGGTATGCTAGAGCAGTCAATTCAGTTTAAAAACTCATTCTGACATTTTTATTTTCTTTTTTTTTGAAAACAGTCAAGTGCGCAGGAATCAATAATGATTCGGGCCCGCAATACGACACCATTTCCATCACA
>JANITW010137373.1:0-12910 GCA_027564335.1 Erythroxylum williamsii | reverse complement strand
TTAAAATATATTTTTGATTAATAATTTATTAATAAATATTATATAAGAAATTCAAATAAATTTAATTAATTAGTAATATTTTCCAATAATAAAAATATAATTATGTCGGCATTAATAAATAAACAGAAACAATTTATTTAAAAGGAAAGCATAAATAAAAAAACAAATTACTGTGCAAAAGCCAGGAGCCTACTGTGTGAAAATGAAACGCGTGACAAAAGGTTGGCGCGTGTGTTGCGATTGTCCGTATAGATTAGATAACCAGTTACAATTCACTTCAATGAGGTCCACGTATTTGTTTGACTAACTTTGTCCTTTTATTTATTGAATAGTTATGGTTACGTGGCTAGGCGTGAATCATATCTATGATTTTACGTTAATGAAATAAGAAGAATGAAGTTCAATGAAATTTATAACGAAATCAGATATAAATAAATATAATATTAAAAAAATTATTGTTTGAAAATGATGAAACAATTCATAATATAATATAATAAAATATTATTTAAAAGATTAATAAAATGAAATATTATATACGCATAATAATAATAATAAATGACTTTTCTACTCTTGATATAATAAAACATATGTTAATAGATATAAAACATAAGAATAAGGATATTATTAATATTATTAAAAATTATTAAAAATATATTAGGTAGTATATATTTATTATTTTATGTTATATTATAAACTTTATAAATAAGAAATAATTCTCTTTAACTGTTGTAAATGTATCGTAAAACTGTCCCATTTAACTGTTCATAAGCTCATAGCAAACAAGATCCAACTACTACTACTCGATGACATTTGACCAACTTGGTCTCAATTTTATGATTGTTCTAATCATCAAGTTATCATGCAGGAAATCATTTGCAGAGACCATGTTATGACTAAGCTAGTGTGTGATAATTGTTAAGACTATTAGTTAATCTCCACCCAAAAAGGAATCCCATCTCCTTTTTAGTTTTCTTCTTCTCAGTTTTACCCCTTTTTTTGGTGTGAGTTAATTTTGCTTTCTCTTTTGTTGTGTGTGTGACAACTCTCCACAGAGAGGATTGAATTGGGCTTATGAACGCCCTGAATGCTAGTAACTTACATGTTCTTATCTTTTGCTTGGTAATTGGTTTAAGAATATTCATTATTAGGAATAAGACTATGGACTATCAAACTTTTTCAAATCTCATTTCATTGCGAAATTTTGAACTGGGTGATAATAATGATGACGATAATGAGTGTTCTTACATAAAATTTGTGTGTTGTCTAGTGGGTATTTTTCTTTATTTTGTCTCTATCTTTTAATGGATGTATTGTAAGAAAGAAGTAAATTTTGTCATGTAAAATCCTTTATATGAGACAAATCTTTGCTTCACAAACATTGTCTTGACTAGGACTTATCATATGATTAATATAGAAGAACGTATTCTTAAAATAGCAATATGATGACTTTTATGTTGAACTTGTTAATTCATTAACAAGTAGAGACTGAAGAAAGAATTAAAATATGTTAAGCCCAAAATTGAGGAGATATGGACAAAGACACTTAAAGATCAACACATTCAAATTTAAGAAAAATATTGACAATAATTTACTTGTTCTGTTGGAGAATATATAAAATCAATTGAGTTGACCTCACATAACAACTTAAGCTACTGTGGTGAAATGGTCGTCTAATATGATATCAGAGCAGGTTTGGTTCGGATTATTAATTTCCTGATTGTCTGTCTAGATGTTCAGTCCTAGTGGCCCGGTCCGGTTACTAATGTGTATATTTCAAGTGATAACTGGATGTCCAGTCCTAGTTACACTTGAGGAAAAGTGTTGGAATGTCCCATATTGACTAAACATGAAAATGTTAAAGGGTTTATAAGTGGTAAGGATTAACTATCCAAACAACTAGTTCTAGTTATTTAGACAATGGTTGACCAAAGCCCAATTTTTGTTAGTGAACTCTACACTCTGCTCATATTAAAAATTTAATATGGTATCAGAGCCTCTATGATCAAATGATCATGAATTCGAATCCTACTACCCACCTATTCTAATTAAATTAAGCACAAGGTAAAGTAGGCATGTGCAAGTTTCAAGTCCAAAGAGCTTTTACTTGAGGAGGTGTGTTAGAGAATATATAAAACCAATTGAGTTGACCTCCCACAACAGCTTAAACTATTGTGATGAAATGGTCATCTAATATGGTATCAGAGCAGGTTTGGTTCGGATTATTAATTTCCTGGTTGTCTGTCTGGATGTCCAGTCCTAGCGACCCGATCCGGTTACCAATGTGTATATTTCAAGTGATAACTGGATGTCCAGTCCCAGTTACACTTGAGTGGGAGTGTTAGAGTGTCTCATATTGACTAAACATGAAAATGTTAAAGGGTTTATAAGTGGTAAGGATCAACTATCCAAACAACTAGTTCTAGTTATTTGAACAATAGTTGACTCAAGCCCAATTCTTATTAGTGGACTCTACACTTTGCCCGTATAAAAAATTCAATATGATATCAGAGCAGGTTTGGTCCGGATTATTAATTTTTCGGTTGTTCGTCTGGATGTCCAATCCCAGCGGCTTAGTCCGATCACCTCTGCGTATATTTCAAGTGACAACTGGATGTCCAGTCCCAGTTGCACTTGAGGGGGAGTGTTAGAATATCCCATACTGACTAAACATGAAAATGTTAAAGGGTTTATAAGTGGTAAGGATCAACTATCCAAACAACTAGTTCTAGTTATTTGGACAATGGTTGATCCAAGCCCAATTCTTGTTAGTGGACTCTACACTCTGTCTATATTAAAAATTCAAGAGGAAGGAAAATAAGCAGTAGCAAGTTGACCAGAAGAATTATCCCGGATAAAGTGACAATCAATCTTAATGTGTTTTGTGCGTTTATGAAAACCCGAATTAGCAGCAATGTAAAAATTTACTCGATTATCATATTAAAGATCCATGGGAGTAGAATGAAGAATAGACAAATCTCGAAGTAAAGCTTTGAGCCATAGGATCTCACTGGTGGTGAGGCTATAGCACAGTATTTGGCCTCGACAGATGAACAAGAAACAATGGGCTGCTTATTAGTTTTCCATAATATGGGAGAATCACCAAGCTGTACAAACCAACCAATGGTCGAACAATGTTTGCTTTTGCAACTAGCCCAAACAAAATCACAATAGGCATGAAGATGAAGAGAGTTATTGCGAGGAAAGAACAAGCCCTGACTAGGAGAGCCCTGAATGTAGTGTAGGATTTGGAAAGCAGTCTCATAATGAGCTTTGAGAGATTCTTTCATGAGTTCATTGAGGGACTGAACAAAAAATTATGTGGTCGAGTGAGCTGAAGATAAAGCAGTCAACCAATAAGACGACAATACTAATTAGGGTAATGAAAAGGAACATCCTTAACAAGGGACAAATTTGTCTGAGGAGTCGTGGGAAGAGAGGAAGGCTTGCAACCCAATAAACTTACTTCTTCCAAAAGATCCAACTTATATTTAAGTTAGATTTAAGAAAATGCGTATATGAGAGTGAGCTACCTCTATAACAAGAAGGTACTTAACTTTCCCAAGGTCTTTTAATTTGAAATGAGACTGAAAAGAAGATTTAACAATAGAACAAGCATCTGGACAATTTCCTGCAATTAGGAGGTCATCCGCATAAACCAAAATGACAGTAGTAGAGCCCATCATGTGGCAAAAAAATAAGAAGTCACATTTGGATTTTGTGAAGCTAAAAGAAACAATAACAGAGGATAATCGAGCAAACCATTGCCGAGAAGCTTGTTTGAGACTATAGATGGACTTATGTAGTCTTTAGTCTTTAGACTTGAGAATCACCGTGAGAAAGATAGCCAAATGGAGGTTGCATATAAACTTTTTCTTCAAGAAATCCATGAAGAAAGGCGTTGCTAATTTCAAGTTATAGAATCTCCCAATTTTTAGCAGAGGCAACAGAAAAAAGATAGCGAATAGTGGTCAATTTGGCGACGAGAGCAAAAGTGTCAGTGTAGTCTAACTCCTCTATCTGTGTGTAACGCTAAGCCACAAGGCGTGCTTTGTAGTGCGCAACACTACCATCACACTTCAACTTGAATTTTTACATCAATTTAGAGCCAACAACTTTTTTATCAACCGGTAAATCAACAAAAGACCAAGTGTGACTTTCTTCTAAAGCTGTTATTTCCTCCTACATAACAAGTCGCAATTTAGATTCCTAAGAAGCCTATTTAAAAGTGGGTGGTAAGTTTAGATAGAAAAGCAAAGTGTGAAGGTGAAAATTTTGAATAACTTAAATAACGGGAAATTGAATGTACCTATCTTGCTTTGACACATCCACAAAAGAGAGTATTGGAAGAAGTGGGAAGCGTATGCTCAATCGTGGTGGATGCAACTTGAACAAATCACGAAGCTAAGATAGAGGATTAGAAGCTCATTTTTGTTGAAGTTTGGGAAGAGGTGAGATTTTATTGGGGTATTTAAGGGTCAGTTGTAGCCTTTGAATTGGGCTAGGCCACATTCAACACAACAGCAGCTAGAGTAAGCAAGTTAAGAGGGTTTTCAACAGTGTTAGGAGCAGGAAGCAGTGTGGGCAAGGGATCCGGTTCAGGTAGAGGGAGAACGGTCAAATAAAAATTAGGTGTAGCAAGTGTTGGATTGGTAAAAATAGGTTGGGCTAAGGAAGGAGACGGGTCAACTGGTGTAATGGGATTGGAGACAAAAGGAAACTGGTCTTCATAAAATTGTATATCCATAGAAATCTGAATTTTTTGTACTAATATTATACACCCGATATTGACCCATGGGGTATCCCAAAAAAACACAGGCTGAAGAATAAGGGTGAAATTTATCTGAATGGGGTTCACTATGATGAATGTAACAAAGACATCTAATGATGTTAAGGCGATTATAAGAGGGCATTTTTTAATAAAATTTCAAATAAAGATATATTATCAAGAACGAATGATGGGGTAATGTTAATCAAATATGCAGTGGTTAAAACACATTCTCCCAAAAAATATATAGGTAGGTTTGTGTGGAAATAGAAGGCACACACGATATTTAAAAGATGATGGTATTTACGTTCAACAACCCCATTTTGTTGTGGGGTATAAGGTGTCATCTTTTGATGAACTATACCTTTTGTAGAAAAAAATTGTGCTAAGTTTCCATGAGTAAATTCTAGGGCATTATCAGATTGCACCTTTTTAATAGGGAGTTGAAACTGGATGAGAATCATGTTGTAGAAATCTACGAATGTAAAAGTTGAATATGATTTTTGTTTCAACAACAAAAAAACCCAAGTAGCTTGTGAAAAATCATCAACAATGGTAGGAAAAAAACGAGCCCAAACAAAGACAAGGAATTATAAGGCCCCCACATATCAATATAGACAAGATCAAAAGCAACCAAAGATTTATTTGGACTTAAAGAAAATGAATTTCATGTCTGCTTAGCTATATGGCAAACATCATAACAAAAATTCTTACCAATAAAAAATTTGCTTAAGTGAGAAAGATGGGATAGATTTTTTAATGAAGTGTGCCCAAGTTTATGGTGCCAAAGAAGGGAATTGGCATGGATGTGGTCTTCAACCAGCTTTGGAATGGTTGAAGCTGCCTCCATCACATACAATCCATGCTCTTCCCTACCCTATCTAATCATCTGTTTCATGGCTAAGTCTTGCAAAACACAATATGAAGGAAAAAATAGGCAGAACATTTAAGATCTTAAGTTAATTTGCTTATAGACAATAGATTTCTATTAAAATTGGGCAAAAAAGATATTAAAGAGAGACACTTAATTATTTAAACAAGTTGTCCTAGCTTTTGATGTTTTGACCTTGCTACCATCGGCTAATTCGATAGGTAAACTATGCTCCACAAGTTTACAACTTGCAAGTAAATTCTTATCACTAGTAAAATGTTTTAATGCCCCTATATCTAAAATCCATTTAATAGAATTAAATGAATAAGTAGACACTTTACCAAAAAAGTTTGTCTCAGTTAACTATTTTCTTGATAAAGAAGATTAATAAGCTTAGCATACTGTTTATAAGTGATAGGAGGTGATGCAATAGTAGGTGCAGTAGCAACAAAATGAGCTTGAGCCAATGATCTTCCCTTAGTTTTATTTTCTTGGTTCCTCCCTCCAAGTTGGATAACCAATGAGTTCAAAACACCTGTCTTTTTTATGTCCCAACTTCTTGCAATGATCACACCTGGGTTTGGAAGCATTGTTGTTGTTGCGAGCACCAGTTTTAGAATCTAAATTTGTTTGAGCCATGAAGGTAGCATCTTGCGATTGGGCAATGGTTTGGAAGCGTGTATGAACATTGACTTAAGAGCGCTCATCTTAGAGGATGATCCAATAGGCACAACTAAGATTAGGCAATAACGATGGAAAGAGTTTGAGACCTCACAATACTAAAGGCGTCACTTAATCCCATCAAAAAACAGTGAACCTAATCCTTATCTCTATGGTCCATGATGGTTTTCAAAATTTTGCAATTAGTATAATCATACAGTAAAACCTCTATAAATTAATATTGCTAGGATCATGATATTTATCATTTTATATAGATATTAATTAATTTATTAATTTAAAGAGATTTTTGTAATTGATTGAAGTTAAATTTTGATTACATCAAAAAGCATTGTATTGCATCTTAGAAAAATTCATGTTTCATATTAATTGAATGAATCTAAAACATAGATTCATGTTTCATATTAATTAAATGAATCTAAAACATAGATTCATTGTACATAATATTAATGAAAACTAATAAATAATGTTCATTATTTTTTAATAATTAAGTATTATTCATTGTATTTTGCTAAAAACATTCAATATACATATGTACGTATGATGGAGATAGAAAATACTTTATAAACAAGATAGAAATTTTTTTGAAACTACACCCAACAACACTAGAATTATATTTCACTAAATTGTCTTAGTTATATTTACGTAAGTTTATATAATTATTAATTTATTATATTAATGGGACCCTATTTTTACATAGGGATATTTTGAAAATATATTATCTTATTATCTTATCAAAATTTGTTAAATTTTTAACTAGCTCAAGTCGGAATAGAAGAAAAATATTATTTTAGAGAGTTTATTAGTTTATCGAATATAAATTTAAAGAGGTTCCATTGTATTGACAACAAAAAGGGACTATTGGTTAAGGCCATATAGAAAGCTGGTGAAGAATCTTCCGGCTATCATTTTACTGTAGTTAGTTTAGTATTTAAATATAACTTTGAAGTTAAATATATAAAATAAGAGATTTAATATTTCAAAAGTTTATTAGACCGTAATAAAATTAATTAAAGATTAAATAGAATTTAAAGAAGATTATCCTGGCTTATTGCTTTCAATAACCTATATGTAATATAGTCATGAGAACATTTTTAATCCTTAAGATATGGCTAGAGTTAGTTCTCTTATTGGGCAGACATAAATTCTTTGTTGTATGTTTGATGGATGTTTAACCCGTAAGAACATTTGAAGAGTAGATAGCTAATTAATTTTAGTTCTAAATTACAAATTCTGTAGGTAGTGTTAATTTATACTCTACAACCAATCAGTTGGTTTTAGTTTGGTAACATAAATATTTAAATGAGGTTCTAATTATGAGATTTATATTGTATTTATGTACTGTATCTAAATTATTTCTAGCCATTTTTATTAAGACTAAACATTAAAAAAATATAAAAACACTAGCATATGTGATATTTTTTTCCGTATGAAAGAAATAGTCAATTTTATAGATTAAAATACGGAGATACTTAAACAAACTTGTAATTGTTTGTTAGAGAATAAGTTTTCTGAACTAGTTTCATAGAAAAGATTAATTTGGACCATTACTTAAATATCTATGAAAATACTAATTATGATAATTGTATAAGTGAACTTTTAACTTGAGATCTCTAAAGTTATCTTATATAGGAATTGTCATATTTTGATATTACTTGTGATTTATTTTAATTAAGAGTAACTTAGTCGGGAGTCATTAGATATAGCATGAAATATATGAAAATAGAAGAGTCATCAATATAAAATTCATCACTTTAATTGCAATTAAATATTATTCAACTTTATAGGAAAAGTTAAAAATATATAACACTCTCCTCTTTCGATAACTTGGGTTGGCCCAGTCCGAGTTAATTAGTGTCGAATCGGGCCAAAATTAACAGTCCTAATAAGAACTTTAATGCAAGGAGACAACATGTAGTGAAAAAGAGGATCGTCCTATTTGATACCTTTAATGAGTTGCGTAGCTTCACTGTTACAAGCTGTTTGGAAACTTTTGGATTCAATTTGTTAACGAATTGAATTCAATTACATTAATAAAGTTGGGATTGAATTCAATTTACACTGTTTGTAACAAATCCAGTAACATTATAATTGAATTCAATTACACTGTTTGGAACAAATCCAGTAATATTATAATTGAATTCAATTCTAGTGTTTGAAAAATAAATCTAATAAAATTAGAATTGAATTCAATTATTTCATATGACACATTTACCCTGACTAAAAAATAATATTATCCAAATAAAAGTCGTTTTAGATAGATTTTAATTATTCAAAATAATAATAATAAAACAATAATTATGTCAAAAAAGGAATTTGTAAATAATAATACTCAAATTTTTAATTAGTCCCTTATCTGTGGTGTATTTTCTCTGTAACAGTAACCATGATTTGTAATGTTTTTTGCTTAATCGCTTTGGGATATTACTGTTTAGATACCTCACGCTGATCTGAACTATTCTAGGGTTGTTTTCATCAGTCCAACTTTCATTGAGCCATTTGGGCTTACATTGATTGATATCTACACCAAGCTTTCATTTGAGAAGCAAGTCTTCTTTGGAAGACCCAACTTGAAAATTGGCAAACTCAAACCATAAATGTCGCGTATCAAACTATATCATCAGAACTGAAAAGAGAAATATAAATTATGGTTCACATATTTGCAGCTAAAACTAGAACTTCATATAGAAATACAGAACTTAGTTTCCTCTACTTCTCAAGCAATTAAAAAACATCTAATGCCTTAGATCTACAGTGTTCGTTAAATTCATTGCCGAATATGGAGAAAGAATATTAAGAAAATAAAGGAAGGAAATAGCACTTCACAAGTAATTCTGCAAGTATCAATCTAAGACTTCAACTGTAAAATAGCTTCATCAGCTTCCTGCTCTGTTAAGGACCTTATCAAACGGAAAACCTTCTCATACCATCCGTATAAACAAAATATTTTGAGATTCTCACCAACATTAGAATTAAGAAATCAATATATTATTAGATGAAAGAATAAAAAAAGCAAAAGTGATCCTAACATGGTTGCATAAGCTTAACATCTTAATTTTCTCATTTTTGAAAGAGATTCTCTGATCGTCACAAATTCTAGATCACGTTTTACCTCCAACGAGTCTTTCTTGGTAATTTCAGGTCATCAATATGGACGTTTTGGTTTGAAGCTAATGGTTTAGTTACTAAGTTATGACTGAACAGAAACGAAAGATCACAAAAGTGTTAGCTTTCTTCTGTCTGATTGTTATTAGTACGTCTCTTCTGTCTGATTGTTATTAGTACGTCTACTGGCATCAGGCTTCAAAGAATGGTGATTCTACAGATGGGACACCGCATATTGTATAGTAGGTGGACTCTCTAGAGGTTGGACTTCTCAAGTTCTTGCGAACTCAACTCAATCAAGCACAAGGTTTTGTTTTTTCCCAGTGGTATTGGATTATCTTTTGTTCTGTCAAAATAGATGATGAAATTTTGTTCCTATTTTACATTCCTTTTCTATCTGTTTTGGTAATCAGCTATCAGGATTTGGTTTTCTTCAGCTTTTTTTATACCTGAAGGGGTTGAAGATAAAGGAGTCGTTATATAAGCCAAAGGTTCAATTCACGAATTCGAATCTTGAAAATTTGGGTAGGCCTGTTCCCTTGTTACTTATTAGTCCAGCACATAAAGCAATTCTTGTGTACAACGGTTCTCAATAGCATCGCGACAAATGAAGACCAGAGGACATTAAGAAAAAAATAAAGAGTGCAGCAGCAGCTCACCTATTTCAGATATATTCATGGAAGTATTTAATTATAGGAAGCTGCAGAAACTAGAAATATGACCTGTTCTATACAAAATTTGGACAACTAATGAATCAAATATGTGTGTTACGAATGTAGAAAGTAGATGCATATGATCCTGATTGTGCTTTAAGATATCTGAAGCCAGGCCTGTGATACAACATTTCCTTTTATATACGATTAAGAATGCAAGAGTCACAAATGACTCTTATACGTAGGAGCAGAGAACTACATATCTAAACGAGGGCCTTGTACCCTTTTTGACTTGTTACCTTGCTTTTCAAATAAGGCAGGATCAGGGTTAGTTGTATCATGAACATTTCAGAACTTTTATGTTTCCAGGTTAAACCTACTGAAGGGATTACTTGTAAGCAATAGTATCTCGCAGATAAGACAACTTATCCTGTGTCTTTGTGATAATTTAGACAACGCACCTTGTACAAGCAGAGATTGTCATAAGCAAAGCATAAATCAGGCAGAGATTGTCATAAGCAAAGCGTAAATCACTATGTTCTAAATCTGCTTAGATTTGTCATTTGTAACTCAAGCCGGAGAACTGGATGCAACAACACCAAGCTAACAAATTATAAATTTTACGTACATCCAATCTTTTCAACTGGTAACCGATATGTATTCTATATTATGTATCTCATAAGTTAGTTGGCTCCCAACCATGGGATTTAAAGAAGCCATAAAGCAGAAGACTTTATATTTCTTTTACATAGTAACTCATAGAATACAAAAAACATGATTTCTATTCTTCTACTTAGAACAAATAGGGCTATTTGTTTGATAAAAATTCAGGGAATGGTGGAGATTCTGCTGAATATGATATATAGTTCTGTTAATATGTTGCAGGACAATTCTTACTAACGCTGAGACAAACAGTTCTAATCATTCAAAAGATTTATTTTGGGTGAGTGATTTCATGTTATATAGACTGAAACATAGTTACCTTATGGCCTGTGTTGTCTTTTATGTCATCTACCTAATGCCACATCTGCTTCAGGGCTCCACCAAACTCCTTGATTTGAAGCAGATAACTCCTCAAAAATTGGACTCTTCATTGCCCGAAATGTCAGTTGGACAACCTCTACTACGTCCAAGGCATTTCATAAGTGAAATGGAGAATGGTAGCAGCCTTTACGTAATTAATGTACATCAATGAAGATCTGATTGAAATTATCTCCTTATTAAAATTTAAGTACATCAGAGTAATATGTTCTTAGAGAAATTAAGTAATCCCAAATTTAGATAAAAAGGGAACATAATCCACCAAAAAATAAGGAGAGGGTGCAGAGGAAATAGACCTATGCAGAGGCTCCAAAGTGTGTAGTTCTAGTTCTATAATTGTCTAAATATATGTTCAAAGCAATCACATAAATCTTCTTCTGGAAACTAAGAGTTGATATGCCGAATCACAAACTCACATGTTTATCAGTACAATGTCAGCAACTGCCAAAGCAAATAGGGCACTTTGTTTCTCAAACGTAGTGTCATCCTGAAAAGAGAAAACAATTTAAGTATCATTGCCCAGAATGTGGTTGAACTGATAAAGAGAATTTAATGCAATCTGGTCTTTTAGAAATCAGAAACTTGCTGCAAACAATTGCACTCCACAATATACATACTAACAAGCAAGTAGGCATGTTACAAAAGCATTTTTCTTGTTGGTCGGTATGATTTTTACTCTATATTATGGAGAATTCTTTGTTTTTTCCATTTCACATCTCTGAGTTATCATTCATCCACTGTATTTGATCTAGTATCTCTACTGAGCATTGCAAAGTTCAAATCTATCAATTCACTCCCCCTTTCTCGTTACAGTGAAGGAATTATGCTTGATTTTCAATTGATTGTCAAATGAAGTGTATAAAAATAACATTTCAATACCTCGCCTCTCTCCCTCCCATCTGTTCCTTCCAAATCCATGGCAATTGTGAATGGTTCAACATCAACACACTTTGCTATCCAAATTCCCTTGGTTGTTTGACTCCTGAAACGAAATTAGATTTTCTCCCCAATTAGCTATAATCATGACTATAAAAGGGTCAAAAAGAGTCAAAGTACCAGACCTTCCACGGTAAGCATCCATTTCCCTGAATCTTGTACGGAAAAGATGATTCATTAGGGTGCTCTTACCTATATGAAAAAGAGGGAAGATTTAGATCGCAGATGACAGATATTCACCATGTATGGAATAACATGATGCATATAAAGAAGATAAACGGAGGAAATAAACCAAAACAAGAAATGAAACATGTACATTCTCGGAGAATGGACCAAGCTTCAGATGTGGTGAAACTCATTCTGAGTCTAATCTTACCAAACTAAATAAATCTCCCACTATCACAGTTGTGTTGTACGAAAGCCGACGCCAATGGCTATTGCATTGCAGCGGCGGTTGGTGGTAGCAGTTTACGTGGAAAAATTCAAGCACAAAAACTGATGGAAGCCACAAGCGTACATTTGACGAATTTCAAATTACAAACAAAAGCCATGAGCCGAAATCTAGTGAATCATTTCAGAAGCATCTTGAACTAGCATTAAGCTCAAATTCCCAAATTTGCTAGAACCACTAACGAAAAAGAAAACTTAACCAAATCCACAAAGAAGAATAACAACAAGCAAAAACACGGCCTTGATCCAACTCGATCTTGATCCTATATTAAAAGACAGGGTCTTTGGACTAAAACTAGTTCACGTAGCATAACAAAAAAGGCCAAACGAGGTTGAGCAAAGCATACCACTACTCTGGGGGCCCATGATAGCAACAACGGCATAGGAGAGACCGCAATCGGCCATCTTGGT
>JANITW010137319.1:0-12921 GCA_027564335.1 Erythroxylum williamsii | reverse complement strand
ATCTAATCATGATTCATGCTTAAGGCTTCTCAACCCATCATCCATACATAATTCACATTTTCTCATCTATAACACAACTTATATACAAAAATACTCATTTACTTTCATTTTCATATTTCTAATTTTCGCTTAAAGGTTTGGGATCCAACAGTTCGAGTCTTAGTGTCTGTTTGATTGAGCCTTTAGAAGGTGAATAAGATTTTTTTTACCGCAAAAGTTTTGTTTAAGAAAAATGAGTATTTAAATGTAAAATAAAAAGGTATTTTTTAGCAAATATTAACTTTTTTTATAGCTAAAATATAACTTTTTAAGAAATTCAAATTTAGAAATTAAAAAAAAAGCTCATCATTTTTTCTTTTTTGGGTAGACATTTTTTCGACATTTACGTTTATACTGCAAACAGGCGTCTTCGTCTTTTGCGTTCAGTTTTCTATTCCTTCTTCAACTTTCATCTTTTGCTTTTCCGAGTTATCTCAGTGTTAAGATTTGATTCTTTAAGTTGTTTTGCAAACCCACTTCACAAGGGAAAAAGTGACCACCGATTTCTTAAGAGACACACCCATCTTCTCAAGTGAACTTCTCAAGGGACACACCCATCTTCTCAAGGAATCTTCTACGTAGTTATTTTGCCGAGACCTTTTGGTTTGACGACTCCGTGAACAAGTCTGACTATTTCCTCTACTGCCATAACATTATTTTCCTCTTCTTGATTTTCTCCATTGTACCTTTGCCTCTTGTTTTCGTCGAGCTTTTGGGATCTGCCAGGTTTGAGAAATACAAGATTCAGCCCAAGGTTAAGATGTCGATGTCGGAGATGTTCAAGTGTTACAAGGATGTCATGATCATGTTCTTCCTTGTTGTTGGTCCTCTGCAGTTGTTTTACTATCCTCCTATCAAGGTTGCAGCTTTTCTTAGATTTTGGAGAAATTTTGAGTTTAATTAGATTTTATTGGAAGTTTTATAAATAGGATTGGATTTTGGAACATGCATTCTTGGATTTGTTTTGGCATTGGGTAATTGCTTATGGTGTTAGTAATAGTTGTGATTTTTAAATCACTTGATATTAGATTTTAGGGTTTTGTAGATATTTAATCAACACAGATTTAATCAGACATCACTTCTTTTGAAGTTTGATTCTTCGGTTTGATAACTTAGCATCTTTTGGGGGTTCGCCATAATTTTATCTATCTATGAGTTATCGATGCCAATTTTTCAAAATTTTGGAGAAAAATATGGTGGGAGCATGATGTCTGGGTTGATTTTGTTATTGCAGATAATCGGGATCCAAACAAGGTTGCCATTGCCTTTCAGTTGGGAAATTCCTTTGCAGTTGCTGGTGTATTTTATGGTGTAGGACTATACCAATTACTAGATCTATAGATTTCTGCACAACAAATGTGGTTACGAAAAGATTCACAGTTTTCACTATAAATACTCTACTCCAATTGGTTTTGTTGGCCCATATGTGCACTGGGCTGAAGTCTTGATCCTACCAATCCCATCGTTTATGGGGCCAGCTATAGTTCCTGGGCACATTATCTTCAATCTTGTGTTTTGCTCCTCCTAGCATTACTTTCTTTATGTCGAATTTTAGTTAAAAGAGGGATAAAAAAATAGTGGTAACAAGAGTGGAGGTCCCTATTACTTTACAGAAGCTCTGAAGTCTAACTAAACCGTGGGGTAGAAGAACTTTAAGGTGGTCTCCCCGAAATTGTTGTGAGCAACATCAAGCAGCTTAAGTGGAGATGTGGTAGTCTGGCTATTTAGAAGTCTTTAGTATTTGAGGTGAAGATTAACCATGATTTTTTTGGGATCTTAGTTTTCAATGTCAAGGATCAGAATGTGGAGGATGATGTCCAAGGTCGTGGTTTGCCAGTGTAATAATGTCAAAGTGTTGTGCTAGCTTTCGTTGGGCACTTGAAGTCCTGTCTTCATTCGGTGCTGGCTTGTTTAACATGAGATGCCAATGTTCGTACTATTTCTAATGCATCTTTTGCGCAATTGTGTTTCTTTTTATTTTCGTCTCTCTGTGGTATCCATTATAAAGACTTTGCTAGGAACTCAGAGCAACCTTATCAAATATCTAGTGTTTAAGATGTTTCTCACAAAAGTAAAGTAAATTCACTAAGTCAACACAATAAAATGGACAATAATAAGAAGAAAAAGATGCACAAAGTTTTACAACAAAATTGTCAACTTTTATATTACTCATAATTGTAAAGTAAACTGTAAGTTCATTCCATTCATGAAAGACCTAATTGTAGTGGAATTATTTCAAATCAAATGTAAACCTAATATATTGTGCTTTGCATATTGTTTAATATAATTTAAATATTATTTATATGCATAAATAATTTTATTATAAAATAAAATATAGTTAAAATTAATAAAAGTGCTTTTTATTTTTATGTTGCTAAATAATCTACTGTATGAAGCTCTTTCAAAAAAGCTATTTTTTAATTAACAGTCAGCTTGCTTTTTAGAAAAGCTCGACTGACAAAAATTCTATTGATATAAGCTCATCCAAGCAGATACTTAATCTTAGTGGCCATTGTAAGCCGTAACATATAAGGTTAAGATGAATTTTTACAATCTTCCACACTACAACTCGAAATTTTAATCTTTTAAAGTTAGAAAGCTTTAAGGAGAGCTTTCTTTACTATTTAAACTATATATTATGTGATAATAATTTTTAAAATAATTTGTGTGTAGTTTAAATAATTTACCTTTTCAAATATAAATTTAAACTAATAGAACTAAAGGATTGCCTTTCGTTCTTCTCCCACTGAAGATATTTGACTATAAGAAATTAATGTAGGGGAATAAATTGATTTTTATTTAAGGTAATTTCAAGTATGAATTCAGTTTGAATATAACTGTATGAATGATGGTCTTGTGTTTATTATGGTTTATAATATATAAAAATAATTTAATTAATCTTAATCATGATGATTATAAGAATTCATAGAATAATGACTTTTAAAGTTTTTCATTTTAATTAATATAAAGTCTTAATTTAATACACATGAAAATTATTAGATATTATTGTGTGATTGAGGCTTTCCTTTCTTTCCCATATTTTAAAAGGAAAAGAAATTATAGGATGAGGTACTGTAATTGCTATTTATATAAATGATAAATTAGGGTAAAATACATAAACTTCCCCAACAGTTTATTTTCTTTAAAATAAAAAAAAAGGCTTTCTAATTTTTTATTTCTCATGAAAACTTTTTCTGGTTAAAAAATAATAATAACGTGAACTAATCAAATATTATTAATATGATAATTTAACTCAATTTTTAAATAAGCGAATTAAGTTTGACTTAAATTAATAATTTAAGATAATTATAATAAATTATTAACTTGAGTAGGATTAAATTAATTCAGTTTGAAGTTAATAGCTGAGTTGAGTTGTCATATAAATAACATTTAATTAGTGCTTATCTAATGTGTTTCATCCAAAGTTTAAAAAGAAGAGTTTTTATGAAAAAGTAAAAATTAGGACTTTTTTTTCTAGAAATTTAAATTTCAAAAAGAGTTTTTAAACCTAAGGAGATTTATCTCTTTTACCCTATAAATTATATTTAATAAATAAAAAATTAGAAGTTTATATTTATTCTCTATATCGATAAATAAATGGTTTTAATTAAAATATAACAATTTATTTATTAAAAATTTTATGTATCTACTAATATAAATGAGAGCAACTTATGTCTCTAACGTTCAAAATTAATCCTTAGATTATATTTATAAAATTAATTAAACAATTTTATATTTCTACATTCAAGAATTGGCCCTCGCTTTCCTCACTCTATCCACAAAGTCCCAAGCTTTTGTGGGCTAAGAATTCGATATGCCGGTAATTTTTATATGATAAAAATATTAATTAAATATATTTAATTTAACCTATCCGTTCAAATATCAATTTAAAGGATGTTAATGTAATATGTTCTTAATTTGAGGATGCTTGATGACCTTTCCTCATACACTCAGCATCTACATCACTTAGCTTCACTTAAACCAAGCACCTTGCTGAATAAAATGCAAAAAAGCTCCACCTGGAACACGCACATAGATATATGTTTATATATATTAACTTGGTACGATAGGTCCTATGTTTATCCATAAAGCAAGCATGACGTTTCAAACATATTAATTTTGTAAAATTTGTAGTGAAATGTAAAGGGGTTGACATAGTGCCAAAAATAAAATAATCGGGTTGACATGTTCCAATCCGAGCAATTGCGTATACGTAAAATTGTAGGATATTATAATCTTAATTTACTTCGCAAGATGCATAATAAGAATATAGATCATTCCGTGCAGCTTTGTCTTTTCAGAACACAAAACTGTGAATCTTGTCAGCATAAACCGCGCAAGTAAAAGCCCATTTGTACATTACGTTTTGAGCTCGTAGGATACGAAACCGTAATAACTGTTGCTAAAGAAGTGAGATTTTGACCATATATTGATTGTAATAACCGATGCCGAAAGAGAAGTGAAAAATTGACAGAAACCATGGGGGAGGAGGTCTAACATCTACTTTAGTTTAACTCACACGAGCCTTGTGAATGGTGATTGTGGATTAGTGGCTGCACATTTGCGTTGAAAGCACGGGTCGTGAGTCGTGGCGCTTGAAAACAGAAGAAAAGGGTGCCAAAAGCTGGCCTGACCAATAGGCTCCAGCTTCCGGGATCCGGCGGAGGACTGTATCCTTACACCGAAAGGATAATTGGATAATGTCAGGCTCACACGGAGGCTGTCCGATTTATTTGGTACTTTTCATTAAAAATGTCAATGGATCTATTAATAGTATAACTCGTGAGTTAATTAATGACCATATACGCTGGCCACATACATAATTCCAGCAAAGAAAAGTATCCTCAGTCTATTAAGATGGGAAATATGTAAGATGTGGTAAATCACATGTAATTACCATAATTTGAAAAACTCCATATTTTACTCCAAATGATATGTTTTTCTGTTGGTGGAGAAGAAGGAAACCTCTTGAAAATACAATTAACAGAAATAGTCAATTTACCTTGATACCAACAAAGGAGTAGGCAAGATAAATTCATGTATTTCATTTTCATTTACTTTCTAGTAGTAAAGCTGTCAAGAACTAAGAAACGAAACTATGGTTAGAAGCAAACCATGGTGAAGTAAGCGGTGGTGAAGGGAAGAAGCCTATATAAGGGAAGCTAGCAAGTTTCTTTGTACAGGTTCCAGGTATTATTTTTCGTTGGAAACCTTTCATTACCAGCGCTTGGTGTTTTCTGTCAGGTTGCTACCTTCCTTGCCAATCCTCTTTTCTCTTTTGTGCTTTAACGCTCATCCTTATCCCCACTTGTTTTGGATATTCGTTTCCTTTCGCGCTTATCTTCAATTTAAGCTTAGATATATAGTCTTTTATCTTTTGCTTCTCCAGTTTTCCGTTCTGCTGGATATATTATCGTAAACAATTGTATAGCTGATCTATTTTTTCGTTGCAGATTCGAAGATGGCAAGCAACGGAACGGAGAACGCAGAGTTCAGCTTTACCAGCAACAACAGTGCAAGTGCAAGTGCAAGTACAAGTACAGGGAGAAAAGGGCTGCCAAAAATTCAGACACAGAAGAAAACTAACGATGTGTGTCACGACGACAGTACTCCTCCAGTGAAAGCCCAAACAATCGACGAACTCCATTCTCTTCAGAGGAAAAGATCAACTCCCACCACACCAATTACAGGAACACAAGGTGCCTTCTTTACCACCCTCTCCGAAGAAGAACGCCAAAAACTGCAGCTCCAGTCTATCAGGTACATACGTATCTTTAATTGTAATTTACTAGTTACCCCTTGCCCGGAAAAATCACCAGCTAGAAGTCATTGATATGTACTAGTGCATCGTTGGCGTCTCTGACGAGGGGAACAGGACCCAAGGTGGTGAAAGGAGACCCAGCGAGAAAGTCAGAAGGACAGAAGGTGACACACACATCTCATTCCCACCATTACACTCCTACTATAAGCGTGAGTGATAGCTCCCTCAAGTTCACTCACGTCCTCTATAATCTTTCTCCCGCTGGTAATTCCCATTGACTCCCTTATTTAACTTCTTTTGTTAAATTATACCTAGTTTGTCATAAGCTAAAATTAGATAGCTCTTATTTAATCCCTACCTTTTGGGCAATTGGGCCTGAATTGATGAGATGAATGGAAAGTTTAACAGTTCTTTGCATCATCGAGTTGATCATCCTCTTTTTCTTTGTTGATAAAAAGATTTGGGGCTTTTAAGAATAGATAGCGTAGACCACTAGAAGTCAAAGATCCAGAGCAATATTAAATTTAATGTATACAGGGTAGTGACAGTTAATTATAATTGATAGTCGTTAAATAAGAGGCTGCCTAATAACCAGAGATGTTGGAAAATGAACAGAGCTATACGAGCAAGCTATCAAGTATGAGAAGGGTTCATTCATAACATCAAATGGCGCTCTGGCGACTCTTTCCGGGGCAAAGACGGGCAGGTCGCCGAGAGACAAACGTGTTGTCAATGACAAGACCACCGAAGAGGAACTTTGGTGGGGGAAGTAAGTTCTAGTGCTTGTGCTTCCACATGTTTTCTGTTGCTTTTTTTCCTTGATGCATTAACTGCTCGCTTCTGCAGGGGGTCGCCCAACATTGAAATGGACGAACAAACTTTCCTAGTTAACAGAGAACGAGCCGTCGACTACTTGAATTCACTGGAAAAGGTATCATTTTACGTTCTTTGATAAAAATTGATAATACTTGCGGCCAAGGTGGTTCGTTTTAACTTTCAAGGGCTTGTCCCCTTCTGACGACGTAAGTAAAACTCTAAGCGGTATCCTCAAGTCTCCACCTCACGCTAAATGGCTAACCATACATGAAGACGTGCGAATGCTACGTCAACTCCCGAGAAAAAGCCATAACCATCGCTTGGTCTCTACAGACGTTGTCATCAGCACTTCCGTTTTCTAGGTCCCAAGACTGCGGCAAGAAAGCCGGAAATCTACTACAAACGTAGTTAAATGCCTTTTATTGTCGATAGTCCTCAAGTATGGTCTAGGTTATTTGGTTACAATAGTCACCAATTTTGGTGGTGGTGGTGGAAGAAGAAGATTCTCTAAATAGTTTTCACCTTTTTAAGATTAGGGGATCAAATTCTGGATTTAACATACTCTTTAAGCTTAGATATTGGTGGCGTAGATGACATATGCTGTGGTTCTAATAATACTAAATGCTACAGTTCATGAAGTCTTTTGAGTGTATCTGGACTCTTAACCGATTGGGCTTCTCGACCGATAGCTACTTGATAAGTATTTGATGATCTGTGCTCCTACATTTAGTCTTTTCTACAATATCTCCAGTCCCAGAGAGCTAATGGATTCATTGGACCTAATTATATTTAGGCTTCCAGTTGGCTCCTGTAAGGTCTTAGAAATGATAAAGAGTTTGTCCATCTTTCAATCAATGTTTCTTGAATCTAAGTCAGACAAGAAACTTGTGTTCCGAGCCTTTGAAAATTTAAACATAAATAGTTTAATTTGAATTATGAACGTAAGCCTTAACAATTGAAATTTGTCCTCAAATTTCAGGTTTTTGTGAATGATCAATTTCTCAATTGGGACCTAGAACACCGAATTAAAGTCCGTATTGTATCTGCCAGGGCTTATCATTCTCTGTTCATGCACAACATGTAAGTATTGCCATCAACATCATTGAACAGGATTCTGTTTCTGACATATGAGTTAAAAAGCGTTGAACAGGTCTCTATTTGGAGCTAAACGAAAGTGAAGAAAATTTTGAAAATTGTACTTTATTTTCCTCATCATTAGATGGTTATAATTCATATAAACCAGGCATTGGAAGGGAAGTATATTGGAAATTTATCATGGTTCATGTACTTCTAAATATCTAATCTTCGAGATAATTAAACAGAGGAGGAAAAAATGTAGATTCAAGTATATGTTAGCTTTGTGTATGTGGCATAACCGGGTGGGATACAGGTGCATACGACCCACTCCTGAAGAGTTGGAGGACTTTGGAACTCCAGACTTCACTATATACAACGCAGGACAGTTCCCATGTAATAGGTACACCCATTATATGACCTCCTCTACTAGCATAGACATTAATCTTGCCAGGAGGGAGATGGTCATCCTTGGCACACAGTATGCTGGGGAAATGAAGAAAGGTCTGTTCAGCGTAATGCACTATCTCATGCCTAAGCGTGGAATTTTATCCCTTCACTCTGGTTGCAATATGGGGAAGGATGGAGATGTTGCCCTTTTCTTTGGATTATCAGGTAGATTTAAGTTGTGATCGTCACGATTCGTTGACAAACTCTACTTGATGGTCGTGTTACTTGTGATCTTGTCGCTTATAAACTCCTTTTTGGTTTTATTTGTCATAGGTACTGGGAAGACAACCCTTTCTACGGATCATAATAGGTACTTAATTGGAGATGATGAGCACTGCTGGAGTGAGAATGGTGTCTCTAACATTGAAGGTGGTTGTTATGCCAAGTGCATTGATCTATCACGAGAGAAGGAGCCTGACATCTGGAATGCCATCAAGTTTGGGACTGGTGAGTGATTATTATGCGAACTGATGTGCATTAAAAATTTACAAATGAAGAGCTTTTAAGGCCTGAAAGCCTCCACTTGGTGGAGTTGAGTTGAAGCTAACAAGTGTTCTTATGTTTTCACAGTGCTGGAGAATGTGGTGTTTGATGAGCATACTAGAGAAGTAGATTACGTAGACAAATCTGTTACAGGTACTCTAGAGTAATCACTTGCTTTTGTCTATCTCATTACTTGTTTTTACGTATTGAAGCAAATATTAGTTTGATATGTTCTCTTTTCTAACTAAGATTTAAGTTGCAGGGATCAACTGATATCAACTTTGTTTATTGCAGAAAACACTAGAGCAGCATATCCTATAGAGTACATCCCGAATGCAAAGATACCATGTGTTGGTCCCCATCCCAAAAATGTCATCCTTCTGGCATGCGACGCCTTTGGAGTGCTCCCACCTGTTAGCAAACTGAACTTGGCACAGACCATGTACCATTTCATCAGTGGTTATACTGCACTGGTACTTCTCTTTAAAATTCCAAAACAATTTGAAGTAGTTCTTCAGGTGGAATACATACAGGCAGGTTTTGAGATATTCTGTTGAATGAATAGGTTGCTGGCACCGAGGACGGAATTAAGGAGCCAACAGCAACATTTTCAGCTTGCTTTGGTGCGGCTTTTATAATGCTGCATCCTACCAGGTATGCAGCAATGTTGGCTGAAAAGATGCAGAAGCATGGGGCTACAGGATGGCTAGTAAATACTGGTTGGTCAGGTGGCAGGTATGTATGTGATGGCGTCTACACGTTCTAAGGATAAATTATCATCAATTTCAGGTGGTAATTACAATGTTTTAACGCAGCTACGGATTTGGAAGCCGTATCAAATTAGCATACACTCGGATAATAATTGATGCTATACACTCTGGTAATCTTCTCAAGGCAAACTACAAAAAGACTGAGGTGTTTGGGTTTGAAATCCCAATAGAAATTGAGGGCGTGCCTTCAGAAATTCTTGATCCTGTGAACACCGTAAGTCTTTTTTCTTAAAAACATTCAGCAGAAAGTGTAAAAATCAATCGTCATTATGTACGTATGAGTTTGGTTTGTATTGCAGTGGTCGGACAAAATGGCCTACAAGAATACCCTGTCAAAGCTGGCTAGCCTTTTCAAGAAGAATTTTGAGGTATTCGCTAATTATAAGATTGGAAAAGATAAGTTGACTGAGGAGATTCTTGCAGCTGGTCCTGTGTTCTAAGTAATGTAGAGAGATGGATATGTAATGTCCAATCAAAGGAGGCTAATGCTAATCCATGTTTAGTGATGTAATGGTCCTGGGTTTATGACAACTAGCAACCATTAGAATGTATCTAAGTACAAAAGTTTAAACCAGAATGTCTTGATGGGAATTAAAGCACTATAAAGACATCAAATGTGCTAGATGTTATAGTTTCATGTTTTCATAATTAGAAATAAAATGAATGGTATCATTGTAATTTGTATTATTGATATCTACGTGCTTCATTTATTTCAACTAGTCTAAATACAAATATTTTCCTGTGAAAATTAGTAGTAATACAAGTTAGAAAAGAATTATGGTTATTAATTTTTAATTTCAACTATAAAAACAGTATGGTGAATTATATTTACAAACACTTTAAGTAGCACCAAAATCAAGAAAGCACAACCTGTAATGCAAATATCTGCATGAGTCGATCGCTTCTTTGTAAAAGTTCACTTAAATAAAGTCTTTTATTTGCTATAATCTCAATAAACATTTGAAATGGAGTTAAATATTTTATGCAAAAAAGTTCCGGACATACTTTGCTTTAACATAATTAAATTTTAAATTTTATAAGCTATTTTTTGAATATAAAACAGGTGATATATATAACAATTCATAAATCATATAATTCAAATAAATTAGTGAATCAATAAGTTAAAAATAAATGATAAATTCAATATAGTTAACTAAATCATGCATTTGATATCTTAAATAAGTTGTAAGATTATTCTCTATTAAGGACTACTCAATTTTATAATTTTTAAAATGAGAAACATGAAAATTTTTTTTACTACCAATTAAACTACTCTTAAGAAGTAAAGTCAATTTATTAATGATCTATTACATGTATCATTAAATGTTATTTTTCGATATTTACTTTTCAAAATATATCAGTTGGATATATTGTTTATAATATCATACCATGTAACACCCCACTCCCGCGTAACTCGAACCCGACATCGATGGTGATATCCGAGTCCGTGCCCCGCGAGGGTGGTATGCTACATCAGTCAGACGAAACTCAGTATAACCCCCTTTTTTTGAATACATTCATACGCGAGGAAAACAGTAAACAATTTAGCCAACATTAATTCGTAAACATTTTCAGTCATTACAAACGTTCAACAATAATTTTGTTAAAAAATAGTAATTAAATGTACAAAAACTCCACAACCAAATTAGGCCCATTATGAATACAAAGCATCATTTTATAGAGATTGCGGAATACAAATTTACAGGATACTAATGCAGACGCGAACTGATCCCGACCTTTATCTTTCACTTGTATGCAGTGGCATACTCCCGTGTCTAACAAGGTACTCTACAAGGCCTGAAAAATAATTGAAAATTTTGGGTGAGTTTTACGAACTCAGTGAGGAACCATCATCGATGGTTCGCCCAATTCATGCATCACTCAAGCATATTACAGATTATATACAATAACACGTTCAGAAGGAGCAAATCACAATTGTATAATGCACTCTTCCCTTTTTCCTATGTACTGTATTCAATCAAAATGTGTATGCAATGCATATGTGACACTTTTCCATTTTATTATAGTGTTGTGACCAAGTGCTTAAACAGTAAATAGTAGGCAGTAGACGCATCTAGGGAGTAGGAGAGCCCTCTGGGTATGCACTATCTCCCTTCGAGCTCGAGGCTCTTTTCAGTATCAGTGGCGACTCTGGTCACAACTATTATTATTATCCGTTCATGTATTTGTGTATGAAATGCAAAATGCCCAATCTAATCACAGTCACATTGCCATTAAAACCCATTTATCACAATTCTTCATAATCACATGGCAGTCGAAACCGATTTATCAAAAGCAAACATATCGATCTTAATCATTCACATGCTCATACAATTCACATTCACAAACAATTTACAGAACATTTAGCAATCAAAAATTGAGGAACCAACTAGGTTACTCACCTGCAACTTCCGAGCTACTGCCTGGAAGTCCCAGCAATGTCCGTGAAATGTTGTTCCAACGGTGGCTCTAGAACAGTCAAATAATCATTCATTACTAAATGCATAATCAGAAAGATTAAATGATGCACATGTCTTAATTAAAAGATGTACGATGCATGTTCATGACCTTCCCGACGCTATTTCCCAATTTTCACTTTCTTTTGTCAAATTCTAACTTTTCACTCAATTGATCAATAATAACTCATTTTATTTCAATGGCATATCACGGAACTCCACAAATTTCATTTCTAAAATTCAGTTCAATTTACCATATCAAACACACTAGGATAAATCCCTAGAAAAATCTCAACCCCATTATTACTAGGTACTAGATCAATTTCACCCATTGAAGACTCCAAAAGCATTGAATGTAAGTCAGCAGTCTCAAAATTATGCTCCAATTGTCACTAAACAATCCTTAGGTTGCAATAGGAAACCATATTCAACTTTCTTTCAATATTTAAAATCTCACTCATTTGATTTCAAACTTTCTTTCTTTACCACAATTGTAGATCCCTCTCTCTAGTTTATAACGAATCAAGAATCACCTCAATTGGAGGTCTACACCATTAGTTATGCCCCAAAAACTAAAATAAACCAATTCAGAAAACTGGTCCTCGCCGCGGCGTCCTGGAGTCGCTCGCCATGACGTGAAGAGACGTTCGCTGCGGCGAACAATCTCTTCGGACTCGCCGCGACGCAAAGGAAAAGGGCTTGTCGCAGCGTACAAAATTCGAGCTCGCCGCGGCGTCAAATGTTTAGAACTCACCGCGGCGACTTCCTTCTCGCTCGCCGCGACGTGCGAGCGTCCGACCTTGTTCTCCGACCAATTTTTTGCCATTTCTCTCTCTAAAATCAGTAATAACTCTCCTCCACTACTACAATCTTACACAATAAACACCATAAATGCATGCTAACAACATTAAAACAACATTAAAGCTATTTTACTTACCAATCAAGCCTTAAATCTTTAAATCTTCCGAAATCTTCCAACTCCTTTCTCCTTTCTCTAACACCCACGGTAAACACACAATATCTCACAAAACTTCATCTTCTTTAAGGATTAAGTTAGGCTTTGCACAAGGAG
>JANITW010137262.1:0-12933 GCA_027564335.1 Erythroxylum williamsii | reverse complement strand
CGATTTAGCTGATTTTTAAAGCGATAGACTCCTAAGAAAATTATCTATATTTTTATACCTGATTGGTCGGTATTGCTTTTAAATTATAAAAATTGGATTGAAACAAAGTCTGATGGTCGGTAGATAAAGTCCGATTATACTTCAATGATTTTGAAATATCTTGAGATATATAGCTCCGATCGAGTCGATTCTTGTTTTAAATTAAACTAGAGACTTAAATCTACAAGTTTTATGAAGGAACCGATCGGCAATTTATCCTCTAAGATTTTATAAATTCCGACATGAAGTCTGTAGAGTGTCAGTTTTGACTGTTTTCTTTAGATAGTATTTTGAGCATAACTTTTTCATTTCTAATCCGAATTGAGCAATTTCAGTGGTGTTAGAATCGTTAGGTCATGAGGAACAAAATTTTCTTAAAAAATCCAAACCGAATATTTCTATTGGAGGTTTCCCTAATTGGGGTCAGTATGTTGTCATTTTGGGTCTTCTACGCTTGTGTGTTTCCGAATGTTGGGCCTCAGAGACGGGGTCCAACATCCTGGTTCACCCCAAACCATGGGCTATGTCCAGTCCTCAGAGTTCTTTCTGAGATTTCACTAACTCTTTAACTTTTACAAGTATTCTTTACGAGCCTCTTCAGGTCTCTACAATCAGTATTCTTTCACACTTAGCATCTGTAGGCTATCTGTACTTCTTCCTCACAGAAAAGTGTTTGAAACTTGTTACAGTAAAAATAGCTCTCGGCTAATTTGTACAGTATGCTTTTTACAATCGCGTAGATGTAATTCAGCTATATATTTTTTAACTTTCAACTAACATTGCAATCTTCAACTTCGACTTGTATTTATAGCCTTCGTCTCCAACTGCTTCTTGATTCTTGTTTCTAGAATCTTGTTTTTTGAATCTTTAAAAGAAACGGTTAATCAGTTGAGTTCTGTAACTAACTCTAACTAACTCCTGTGTCTTCTTTTTGAATTCCGCGTCTGCTTTTCTCTGTCTGTATTTTTACGTCTGTGTTTCTGCATCTGCATCTGCGTCTACGTCTTATTGTGCGTTTGTGTCTTCTTTTCTGTGCGTCTGCGTCTATGTCTTATTGTGCGTCTGTGTCTACGTTGCTTCGTCTGCTTTTGTTTTTCTTTTATTTTTCTCTTTATTATATATCAAAATTATATCTAAGTAAAGTCATTTTGACTTAATAAAGAGAGTCTGAGAGAGAAGCAGAGGTGAGTCAGGGAAGGAGGGTGGTTAATTTTTTTTGTAAAAAAGTCTATCAAAATTTTGAGATTTACAATTTCAATCGGTACCATCTGAAATCGTCGATACTGACAATCGGTACCAATAAGCCAAGATTTGCACCCTTTTTTGGCCGATACGAAACTCTTAACAATGATAATAATTAAATGATTCAATGCAACAATTAATTCATAAGTATTATGATATTAGACGGTCGAATAGATTTTATTAAAAAATGAAGAAATAATGTATGTTGTTATTTAAAAAGCAAAGTTTGAAAAAGCATTATTTAATGTTGATAATAAAAATATATAAGACCATCTATTAAAATTATATGTGTACATATATTAAGTATTTTGTACATCAAAAATATAATATATATGTATGTCGAATATATAATATATAATTTTTGATAAATGACAAAGAAATTCCTTTTTGCAAACATTTAGGTCAAACCTTACAAGATTATATATAAGGTACTATAAAAGTGTTTAGTGGAAAATGAAATTACTAATAGATTCAAAAGTTAGGGCAAGCTTGGGTCTAGTCTAAAGATTTGTTGAGCTTCCTTAGGATTGAGTTTGGCATAAAAAATTATTTTCGAACTCAAGTTTAGCTCAAAACTTGATCAGGTTTGAGTCTAAACTAATTATTGTCTTTTTATTTAAAATTTATAAAATGACATTGTTTTATTAAAAAAAATGTCGTTTTCACTTAAAATTTTTAAGCTTTAGGTAGGATTGCTCAAGTTTGGATTTAGCTTGAAGCCCAAAAATTAAGAAAAAAAGTTTGAACTCTGTCTAGTTAGTTATTGTTGAACCTATTGACTTCGAGTTGAGTTAAGTCGAGTCTGGGTCCAAATATCATCTCTAATGAAGTAGTTTAAATACGTTAAAGATATCATTTTCATTTTTAAACTTTAATTAATACATTATGTCTTTTTTGTGTAATAAATTAGTCAATCCTGTTTATAAAGGCCGAAAGTTACTTTAACATTGATGTGGCATTTTTTTACATTCGGGAACCCAACCTAGAGGGTTACAGGGTAACATGAAACCACTGTCGATAGAGTAAACCTCTATCAAAGCTTTAAGATTGACAAAGAAGACTATAGCTAAGACCTTAGGTATGCTAGCCGAGACAAGCCTTTTCTCCTTAACGAGCCTTAACTTTTAAGGTCTACCTTTTAGGGATCTAAGTAGATCAATCTTTACTATATAACTTAAAACTTAAACAAGATCACAGGTTCGATGTTTTATGATGCACAGGATCCTTATAGAAAAGCACATGTAGCGCATACTTGTACACTTTTAGAGAGAAGCCATATGAAAAAACATAACTTTTATTAATAAAAATTGGCTTGAATGCTAACTTGATTACAATGGAAGAGGTCCTTTGCTTTTATAGGCAAAAGAGATCACCAAATTACAAATGTGTTTAGATAAGAACAAAAGCACATCACACCCTAAGCAGATAAGAACAACGTCACATCATCAATATGAGAATGGTGTCATAGTGAATGGATATGAACAATGTCACATCATAAAAGAAACTTAGATATAACCACATACAATTTTAAATAGAAGGATCCATAATAATAGGAGGAATCATAATCATCATCTTCGTCAAATAGGTTTCTGCCCTGATTGTAGAATGGACGAAGAAGCTCTTATACTCGTGTTATCAGTATCATCACCAGTGGATCTCCATTTTTTATTGGGGCTTGCTTCATCTGCGTATAAATCTTTCAAAATTTTAGTTAGCTCTTCTTCATCTACGATAGGAATATCATCGTTTAGATCTTGGACATCCTAGAAGAAGGAGGCTTGAGTTTGGTCCAGGAATGTCTAGGGCTATCTAGGATGTCAAAGTCTAGAATTTGAGGTTCCCCAAGAACGAATTCCCCTAGGTAAGGTCTAATAGATGTGGAGACAACTAGTAGTACATAGTTAGGAAAATGGTTTAGGTCCTTAATAAAATGCATAAGGCCTTTAAAGACAATTTTCTTATATCTTGGCCATTGGATTGAGATATGCCAAAAAATACACCTGATTCTTAGAGTAGAGGGATCCATCATATGCTGTGTTATATGGTCGACGATGGAAAAAGAAGCACTAGGTTGATTGCTTCTCTAATAGTGTCTCCCAAGACCTGAGATCCTTAATAACCTATCAGAGTTATGTTTTTCATCTCATCAGTGGTTGATATCACTCAAGGAAAGTCAAAGAGGGAACCTTCAATTTTTCTATCGTATAAATGTTGATAAAATCGTGAGGGAGGAAGAGAGATTGCATATGCATAAAAGGTAGAGAGTGCCCATAAGTATCACAATGCATTCTTTAAAAATAGGCCATTGATGAAAAACACAATGAGATATGTTGAACGAACCTTAAACAGGGATGGCCAGCAATGTATGGTTCTGAGGTTGAGAAAAAGGTGGAGATAATAAAAAAGGCTTGTCTGGGCAAAAGAATTTATTTCATGAACAATAGTGGATGTGCTTGTAATGAGACGAATGAACTTCTTTGTTTTTACAATGCTGGGTAGGTCAACCATTAAAAGGATGAGAGGAATAGTTCTAGAGAGAGTGATAAGACTTATATGCTTTTAAGGCCGAGAGAGGAAGTTAGCTAGGATGTTCTAATGGCCTTTGACATAGTGAACTATGAATTTATAGTTAGAGAAAGAGGAAGTTAGCTAGGATGTTCTAGTGTCCTTTGACATGGTGAATTGTGAATTTATAGTTAGAGAGACCAATCTGTCCTACAAAGCAATTGATTTTCTAGTAGAAGTTTTTTTTAATCTAGTATTTTTGGAAAGGATGTATTACCCATTTCTACTATAAAGAGATAAGGACTGAGATGGAAATTAAAATTTTCTTGATCTCTTTTGATTGCTAGATTGTAGATTATGTAATAATGCTTTTCTGAGGATTTAAATTATCCACAGTAAAACCTTTTTCCTTATATCTCCTTTATTAAAAGTGTTCCATAGAAATCTTCATTAATATTAGTCTGCAAGATTTGTTTTCCTTTGTCAGGAATCTTTAGTGGAGGTGGACATTGACTAATCTTTTTTAATTAATTTGCTATCTTTATCTGATAAAGGCCCCATCGTGGTGATTTTTTCTTCAGTGGCTTTATAAATTGCCTGATATAGACTGACATATGAGGGAAGGAATCCTTAACATAATTGGCATTCCCAAAAACCGTTGGATTTAATAGTAAGGTTTATGTTTGGGAAGTTTAGTAGTTCACCAGCTATATACAATTAGGCTGGTTGAAACCATAATGAAACCTCATGCCTAGAAATTCCATACGAGCTTAACCAATTCGACTTTTCCAAGATAAGAACATGATCCCATACTTCTTTGTAAGATCCAAAAAATTATTGTAACAGGGCTTGATACTCTTGCTGAGTTTGAGAGTAAAGCAGGATATCATTAATGTAAATTAAAGTCCTTGATAGGACATTGTCATAAATCCTTGTCTTGGTTCTTTGAAACAATAATGGGGTAAATTTTAGCCCAAATGGCATGACTGTCCGTTGGTATTATGTATTAGGAATGCAAATTGTTGTTTTATGCTGATCCTTTAGGTCAATGCTCAACAACAATAACACCTAGTGTGAATCCCACAAAAACATAGAGTTTTGGAAAGTCCAATAGTGCGTAGCCTTACAACTAATAAGTAGAGAGGTTGTTTCCAAATGACCTATAATGCATAATCTAAAAAGAAGGCTTTAATCAATACAAATCAAGGTTTAATGACATAATTATTTCTGAGAGCACAAATATCATATTCTATTAAAAATGTCCTTTATGAACAAATAAAACAATAGTTTTGAGTTAGCTCCTTTGGCAAAAAAAGCATACACATATAAACTAGTACCACCAACTAGGTACGATACAAGCACCAAAGAACAAATGTAGTTTGTCAAGTTAGGCATTTAATGGATATTGTACAAGTTTGATAGAACATTGGAATTAGAAATGTAGAAGCAAAGCGATGATCTATAAGATCCAAATTAAAGCTCTCAATTTCATCAAAAATATAATCAAAACCTCTAACAATTAGATGGATGAGAAAACAAGTCGAAATAAACCCTAAAATCCTAAGCATGGCACATATATAAACATATATCATGAAATCAAACCATAAAGAGAAACGAGAGATGCCTAGATAAACTTGAGGGTATGATGTTCGTCGACGAGCTTAAGGTTACGGGAGACAAAGATGAGCATGCTACCTACTGGGCTAGAGGGTTGATAATCGATGGTGGTGATGTTGTGATGACACTATTAAAAAGGGAGGGAGGTAAGCTTAGAGACAATGTTTTGAGAACACTGAACCTTTTCACCTTCGAAAGTGAGCATTGAGCCATCTTGGTAAAGGTTCACTAAACCGGGGTGGTTGGAATCGGAGGTGGTGTAGTAGTGCTCCTCAAAATCCTTGGCTACCGTGTTTGGATCTATCTCTGAGCTTTATCTCACAATTTATAGGTTATGCCACTTCGAACTGCGTACTTGTGTTTTTGAGAGAGAGGTAGAACAATTAGGAGTTGATAATTGCCAAAATCTAGCTTTTAAGTCAAACTATGAGAATATTTTGACCTCTTTTAGAAATAACACTTGTGTATTTATTTTAGGCAGAGAAAAATTGTCATCTTGAAAAAAAATGATTTAGAGGTTTGCAATAAATAACTAACCTCTTTTTTCCTCTATTCTTTTATGTTCTTATGTTCTTTTTCCCACATAAAAAGTTTGACATATCCATTCTGATTTGGTTGGCTCAATCAGTACTTGTTTTAGAAGGATAACACATTCTTCTTGTGCCATCTTCAGGTCATCTGGATTCATTCCATAATAAGTGGCCTTTGTTGGATTAATGTCCTCATTCTTCTTAAATAGTTACTAGACATAAAATTCTAAATTCTACCATAATAGATGTGGATGATTGAATTGGTCATGGCTTTCCGGACACTATTGTAGGAGTTGATCTCTAATATTGTAATATCGTGTTTTCCCCATGTTAAGGGTTAGAACCCTAGAATACTGAATATGAGGGATGATTTTGAGAAACTAGGAAATGCATTTCATTTACATGCATCATATACATATACATATATGAATTATGATTTAGAAACAATGCAAATATAGAAAATGCACTTAATTGACCTATTCCAGGTATAAATGATTTTCGAAGTGATTGAGTATTATCTGTGTCTTGTTTTTTAGTTTGGTGATTACAGCTAGTAAATTGGAGTTTATTGTTATTATTCAGTAATTGATGAAGTTTTATAGGCATCTACTGTAAGAAAATGTTGGATAATCAAACAAAATCAATATATGGGAATTTAGGTTATCTAGGTCAATGAGAGTGTGACATATGGCATTAGTGAGAGACTGACAAATGGCATAAATAAATGAGAGACAAATGGAGGATTAAATGGGTAACAAGTGGTTTAGTGTATGAATGACAAGAGGATTAGTTATTAAGTAACAAATGGACTATTAATGTAGAGACAATGGTCGAATGACACTTGGCATGCAAGTGTCCTACCTCTCCATCACTCATTTGTTCTCCAAGTATTTCACCCTTGCGAGATGCTTTCTTTTATGTTTTAGCCTTGTGTTTTCTTTTTATCTTCTTCTCACCCACGACACCTTCATGCCATCTCTAAAACCCTTGGATTTTTGCAAAATTTTTGTAGCCCTTATCTTGCAATTGAAACCCTTCCATCTTGTCTTGCTATTGGTGTAAGTTGGAAGTTTGAGGAGGCCTTGCATAGTTTAGTAATTAAGGCAACCCTGAGTGAAAGAAGTAAGTATTTGATTTCTTTGTTGTGTTATTTATGATCATATCATTCATAAAGATTGACTAGGAGTGAATTAAGATGAGGATACATATGGGATTGAAGTTGATTTGTGTTGGAAATTTGATGAACGAATATGCTTTGTTTTTTATGTGTGAATCCATAGGCTTTAGGTTGTTGTGTGGAATGATTGTAGGTTGAGTTTTGAAGCTTCAATGATGGTGAAATGATGTTAAAGATAGGTTTTATTGAAGTGTTCTTGAATATGGAAAATTAGAATTGTAAGTCAAAATTATGGGTCCAATTTCATCTTCCTCTTTCGACTTATTTTTCATATCTTTAGAGCATGCATTTGAAGAAACTTAAAGAATCAAAGTTATAGATATAGGTCTTACCTTGATCTTTGTGAAAGTGGTGTGATAAAATAGTGAATGTAGCTTGAGTTATGCATGTTGTCCTAATACTACCCAAGATAGAAAGTTGGTCATTTGGTAGTTGCATGATCGTGCACAAGCAAGATTGTGACAGAGAGGGGTCATCTAGTAGTTGCGTGATCATGCATAAGCATGATCATGCAATGCTGACTTCTTACCTTACCTTGGTGTCTTTGGACTTAATTGAGGTTTGAAATGAACCTAGATGGTTGCTAAAGTAAGTGGTTAAGTGATTGATAAGTTTAGGATGATGATTGATATTAGAATTGAAGAATGGATTGACTTGATATGAATGTATCTCAATTTGGAAGTTATAAGTTGTTAATGATGTAAAAGTGTTCTTATGAACAATATGAATTAGGTATGGATGAATGAGAATTGGGAAATTGTGTGGATGTATAATGCTAGGAAAGGATTGGTAAATGTATGATTGATGAATAATTGATTGAAAGATGAACTTAGAATAATCTTGTACAAAAGAATTATTCATCTAAGTTTAATTTCGACATATATGAGTTATGAAGTATGAATGATCATAAGAAGTGAATTAAGGAAATATACCCAAGATTTTCATTAAACATGCATTATACATATCACATATATATATATATATGATTGAGTATTCATGAGAATGTGCAAATTAGTAATGTGTAAATGTGTATGTATTGCATGATATAGAAGAGCAATTAGAGCAGCAGCGTCCAGACATTGTCGGGACATCGATACAATAGCTATCTGGAGCATACTGTGAGTAACCTAGATGGTCTCACATTGATTTATTGTTTTGTTTAAATTCTGAATTGAATTAATATATGGTGTGAATGTGTTAATTCTGAACATTTAATGTCAGAGGCGTTTGATGCATGAATAATATATTGGAAGTACTCCTTGTATGTGAATTTGACATAATATGTGATACTTAACTTAATTCTTAAATGTCATACCAAGTTTCGATGGTGAATGTGAATGCGAAAAAAAAATTGAGCACAGGTGAACGATTGAATACATATGATGCATTTCACTACATGAATGCATGATAACATAAAGGCAATTGTGTCCGGAGTCGCTAGTGAAAAAGAGCTTAAGACTCAAAATGTGGTAAGAGCCTCTGGCTCAATATGTATAATGAGCCTTGTATCCCCGACAAATAAGGGATAGTTATTAATGAGCTTGGTATCCACAATGGATACGGGATAGTAAAAAAGGCACTCGGTCACAACAAACTAATAAATGAAAGTAAGTCTCATGAACATTGCACATATAATTTATTACGCATTACATGAATGATTAAATTGAATTGTATGAACCGTTATGAATGTAAAGGGTGAATAAGTGAAACAAGTATTATATGGTGCTTTTTGATAATTTGTGAAATATGTGCCCTATATGATGACAAAAATTATTTGTGAGGTTGAAACATGAACTGTATGTGTTATGTGTTATGAGTGAGCCATCGATGATGGGTAGCTCACTGAGTTCTCAAAACTCATCAAAATTGTAACGTTACTTTGCAGGTGCGAAAGAGTTGTCTTAGCTTCTAAGATAACTTAGAAGAGATCTAGTACTGCTTTTGGATAGAAGAAATAGCTCAAAGGTTAGTCAGCTGAGATTGAAGGATTTAGATAGAATTTTGTATAGTTCCTCATTTATATAGTATGTCACATATTTTGTAATGGAGCTATAGACTGTGATAGTTCTTTCATATTGTATATAAGGATGAAGTATGTAATGCTACAATGTAAATTATGTTATGAATGAAATGATAGTGAGAGCTTTTGGCTATGATGGAGATGAGGCAATTTAGTTTTATGATATTTGTGTATGTATGATGTCATGATTAAGTTAGTGATGTGATTGCTCTAACATGTCACCCTTGTGGTGTACGTACTCGAATATTCTCTAGAATGTCAGGTATGTGTCCTATAAGAGTGGTATGTTATAGATATCTTCATATCTAGTATGAACATTTTGTAGCTCGAATTTTTTTTGGCCTTTAGTGTACTCATGAAAATCTTATTTGTAACGAATCCCTTTTGACAAGATTTGTATTTTTTTTCTACTTGAAAATAGGCATCCATCCCAATAAGCATGTCAGGATCAAGAAGATTGCTTCCTGATGGTTTTTTTTCCTCCAAATGATACAACTTGGAAAGAACTTTATCTCAATCCTTATTTTTTTGATAAGGTTTATCTTGAAGGATATGTCATCAGATGAAAAAAAGCATTCTTCATATTGTTGCCATTCTTTTGTTGCAGGAATATGTGGTTTTATTATACTTCTACAAGAGCTTGTATCCAAGTAATCAATAACTAGAATTGGTCTATGATACTTCTCTAGAAGCAACTAGAGCTTGACATATGGTCATGGTACTACCGGTTTCCTGGGTTCTAGCTGGAAACAAGATTGTTTCATCCTTTACATTGGTTTGTTGTCTTCTTCTTTAGGAGAAGAGACTTCATCATCAGGTAATGTGAATAGTGTCTCTTCATTTTCCTTAGAATGTTCTTCAAAAAGAGATTTGATGTCCTTGTCATCTCTTAGGGGCATCATATCTTCAATGGACTGTAGGATATTCATATCTTTTTTGGACTTTTTAATCATCTTTTTTTTAATTATAATGACCTGGTTGTCCACAAAAGTAACATATATTTGGCTTTCTAGTGTCAAAAGCACATTGCATGAAGAATCTTATTCTCTTTTTCTTCCTTCTACTGAAAGGGTGAGTTCTTAATGATTTTCTTCCAACATGTTTCTCCTTCTTTGTGTTACATGCATATGCTCCTTGTTTTTGCATTTAGCCTTTAAGTATGGCTTCTTGTATGCTTGTTTGAGTTGAGGTCCACCTTTTAGCATAACTTTGAAGGATTTATATTGTTCACATAATTTGTCCATTTAGCATAACTTTGAAGGATTTATGTTGTTCACATAATTTGTCCAGCATTACTAGAGTGAATTGGTAGATTTCTTCTAGAAATATTTTAGACATATCTCTGTAAAGAGAATTACTTATTCTTTTTAATTCAAGATACAATTCATCAGGTATTGAAGCAATGAATGCGTATCAGACATCATTGAAGCCATTAAGCATATAATATTTTTCAAGAATTCATTGAAAATACTTTTGTAAATCTTTTCTGTTTATAGAGAGGAACTTCTTTTCAAAGTACCCATGTATGCTTTGTTGATCAATGAGTTGGAAATCTCCAATAAATTCTTTATGGATCATTCCTAACAAGAAATTGGCTTATGATAATTACAAGACTTGCATGCGCTTGTATTTAACAAGGTTTTAAAGCCACTCCCTTAATGTTTTTTTCATTTTGGAGACAAATTCTATCAAGATGTCTTTAAAAGACATATATGGCCTTCTCATTTAAAGATCTATCTAAGCACTGAATTCATATTGTCGATTTCTCCATTTTTTTGGTGGGATATTATCAAAAATGAACTATCGACCTAAAGTAGGTTTGTAGATAAGAGTTACTTATGATCTAAGTAGTTTATTCATTAATTTAGCATCGTCAACCTCATGTTCAACTTTTGTGTGTGGTTGGGAAGAGTGTGGAACACCTATCATCATTTAAGATATCTGAGTGAGATCTTTAAGTTGTTGTGAGCTTTTTGAGTTTTTTTGTAAAAGAATCAGAGTTTTGACTATTAGTATGATTGTCAAAGCTATCTAGTACTGTGTGACTTTTAGAGCTATCTATAACTGCTTAAAGGATAACTATGAATTCTTGGTCAGGTATGGGTTCTTTTGTTGTGTCTAGGGAAGGTCTTTTTATAATCAGTAGTGTTAAGATTGGATGGGGTGTTATAAGTAGGTCTTATAGCTAGAAATATAGAGGGTATGATTCGTATATAGCTTTAGATTGTTTTTTAGTCATATCTGATTCAATTCTTTTGAGCTCTTCTCGAACTTTTTGAAGTTGTCTTTCCTTTTTAGAGAAAAAAGAAGTTAGTTATTGATTACAATCCTCTAAATCATTTTCTTCAAGATGATAAATTTCTTTTTCCTAAGATAAATACGTAGGTGTTCAAAAATGAAAGAGGCCAAAATATTCTCAAAGATTCACTTCATAGTTGGATTTTGGCAATTGGATTGGCATAAAATAGCATTCTAGATTCCTAATGCCCAGTAACAGTAAATAGTCATTCCATTTGAGTGAAAATTTGCCCCATCATTGTTTCAAAGAACTATAACAAGGATCTATGATAGTATCCTATCAAGTGCTTTAATTTACATTAGTGATGTCCTACTTTACTCTCAGACACAGCAAGAGCATCAAGCCCTATTATGTTTTGGATCTTACAAAGAAGTATGGGATCATACTCTCAACCCACAAAAACCAAATTGGTTAAGTCTATATAGAATTTATAGGGATGAAGTTTCATGATGGTTTCTATCAGCCTGACCCACATATAGCTGGTGAGCTGCTAATGTCACATGACTAAATGGGACTCACTAACTTAAATGTATAAAAGTGAGGCATTTTCATATGATAGTGGAACCTACTTTCTAATAAATTTAAAAAAATAACTACATTAATTTTTATTAATCCTTATTTGATTTTAACTAAAATATTTAAATAATTAATTAGTTAATTAATTATTGTTAATCATAATTAACATAGTTAACATAATAAGATATGAAACATCATAGTTCCCTAATCTCATAGTTTCCTCTTCGTCCAAATCCATAATTCCTAACAGCCACCATTTATATGCACCTTATACTTATCACCAAACTTGAGCTTAAAAGCATCACGAATGGCTTTTTCGGAGGCACGATGACCACCATCAGTGTCAATCATACGTATCAACACATTTTTGGTTCTTTTAGCACCTATCTGAATAAGTTCTATGTTCCCATGCATTATTCTCCTTGAAATCATTTCCCACCTTATGAATATGGCACCTCTTATAGTGGTTATGGTTGTTGAAGCTTCCTTTGCCACCATTGGAGCTAAAATTCCCATACACTTAATGCAACACCTCCATAATGGATGTCATCCATTCGACCACCAAAAGATCGCAAGCCAAGTGAAATAACACCAACCTTGCTAACAACTTGTAGCAGATGTGTGTGTGTGTGTGTATATATATACATTACAGAGGTATTGCATAAAAACAAATAAAGAAAGATAAAAATAGAGAAAATCTTAATGAAAACTGTTGGCTAAACCTTCATCCCATTGACAAAAATGAGAATTCTTTGACAAATAGCATAAAGATTCAGTATCTGGTACTGCATAAAAACAAACAAAGAAAGATAAAAATTGAGAAAATCTGAATGAAAACTATTGACTAAACCTCTGTCCTATTAACAGACCTTAAGTGTATGAAAATTTTAATAGTGTTAGCCCAAAATTTTTTTTTTTAAGGTTAAGCATGATTAGATTAATTAATTAAGTTAAGTTAGCTTAAATTGAATTGGGATTAATTAACATG
>JANITW010137240.1:0-12937 GCA_027564335.1 Erythroxylum williamsii | reverse complement strand
TGTGAAAAAGTGTGTTTTTCCAAAACAAGAAGGTTTGTACTCAGTAGCACTTAAGAGAGTGAAAAGAATAAAAGAAGAGTCTTTTCTGCAATTTCTCAAGGCTTGATTGTATATGTTGCTGATACTTCTGAAAGGCCTTACGGAATATTCATGAGCTTTATTTGTTCCAAATAGACTATAAAAGGGTCTCTAAAGGTTTCATATTTATACATACATTAATACATTTACCAACACAATTGCTTAGACCAAGTTGGAGCACAGATGTATACATTCAAACATCTTCCTTTCTGCCATTGTTTTAAAAATACAAATCAAGATAGGTCGCTTGATCATTTGCTAAACATTAAGAATCTGTACTAAAAGTGTTGAAGATATAGATGGTAATCATGTACTATTTTGCTGTTCATATCTTGATATATATGCATGATGAGTTATGTATTACTAAATCATTTGGATAGAGTTGACTTCCTACGCGACTTTAAAAGTCTCGCATTCCATAAACATATATTAATAATTTGCAGAAGCTAAGCCATACTAGAAAAGCTTGAATTTTGATATCATCCAGTCCCGAGTTCTCTCTGTTTTTGAAACTCTATTGCTTCATTACCTATTTTTTCGTTCCTCGAACTTTGGAACTGAGAATGCCACTGTCAAGTAATAATTACACTATACATCTGTTACTATTGCATATGATGAATCTTATGATCATACATACAAGTTCTGAACGTTCAGATTCACACAGCAGTTAGAAATTTAAGACATTTCCCACAAACAAATTGTAATGGAAGTTCTTGTGAGAAGGAAAAGGTCAATTCTAAACCATTTTCCATTAGACAAATCAGATACCCTCCTCCCACAGGAATCAGTACTTTCAGTAAATGTTGAGTGGGCAAAAACAGTGATCAGATTCCTGCCTGTCATGAGACAAGAAACCATGATCAGAGGGTGAACTATAAAAAAGCATAAATCTTTATTGTATTGATCGAATAACTAAAGAGATTAAAGAAAATAAAAAGGAAACGAAATCAGATAAAACTGGACTGGTGAACTCTGTTCGATGTTACATTCAAGTTGATGAGCGAAGCCATTACGTGGTTGTTTGGTTAGCAGAGTAATGACGTCGATTTTTGATTAGCAGAGCAGTGACGTGGTTGAGTCGAATGTGATTGGTTAACTTCCTTATTGTCCACCGACCACACGTGATTATCCACTTTGCTGTTGGAAGATAATGGGGAGATCTTTGAAACCAACAGATGACGCTAGGGACACCACTAATAGATGACGGAAGATAATAGGTCTCACATTTCCAATCAATGGCCTGGATATGTTAACGATGAACCAATCCGAAATGGACTGATCTGAAATAGTTTATTCTGATTTCTTCCTCTACTGGAATGTGGGGAGTTCTGTTTTTAGTTGCTTATAGTTTGAAATGCAGGTGCTCTGATTGGAGTGCTGCCTATGCTTGTTAGCTTTGGATCTCCTTTCTTCTCCTTGTCATGTTACGGTACCTTTTGTGCAAATCAACTTTGCATGTTTGAATTTTCATGCTTACCATTTAGATTCATCTATCAGTTGGTTATACTCACTATCATTGATTGTAGAATTAATATGGCCGATTCATGATTCTTTATCAGTTGACTTTTGATGATGAGTTATGAGACTGTAAAAGAAGACTGTCTTGCATGGGCAGCCAGAGATCCGTCTGGAGTTTTATCCCCTTACAATTTTGCACGAAGGTTTGTTCAATATGTTTTACCATGTTAAGTGGTACAGTTTCTATGCAGGATTTTCTGAAACCTGTAACAGATTTGGTTTTGGACTCCGCTGTAATCAACAACGAGGAATAGAAATGAAATCTTACATATAGAGATCTTAGTTAACCTGGGATATTGGGAAAAGGAAGGGAAAGTGAGGAATAAAAATGACCAGTCAGGATAACTCTATAATCGTGGAGGGTTGGTAATCACAACAAGGAACTGCAAGGGGTGATCATTCTGATTCTTGTTTGAGGTTGCTGAGTGACTTTGACTAACCTGAAATGTATTGCTTAGGGAGAGCAGGAGTTATTTAGAAGAAGAGCAGGAGTTCTCAGGAGTGTTTTTCACCTACTGATTGCTCTCTGAACAAATCTTCTTTTGCATTGCCCTAAAAGGATATTGGCACTTTACAGCTGATTCATTCCCTTTTCTTGTTTCAACAAACATGGAATTCGATGTGGTGATAAAGGAGAAACAGTAGAAAGAATTTTATCTTATCTTAAACTCTTATAATCATTGACATTTTCATTTAGACTGTTCAGATTGCAGTTTTATGCAGTTGCTCAAGTTGATGTTAAATTATTTTAACTCCCTAAAATCTTACAGAATAATAAATTGGCTGAGTCCTGTGAAACCATTTCATAGAAGTTCGTTAATATCTTCCTTTTATAAACTAAATCGACTTTGATTCTTGAATAATCTACCCAATAACTTGATGTTTTCCCAGTGATCAGTTAGTAGCCTAAACTATATTGATATGCTGCCTACTAATCTTGGAAATCTATGCAGAGCTGTGGGCAAAGATGATGTTTCACTGAAAATTACTCATTGTGGAGTCTGCCATGCGGATGTTTTTTGGAGCAGGAATCAGCTTGGAGATTCTAATTATCCTTTGGTGCCTGGGTATGATCCTGATCACATTAAACCTCTACTAATCAATTACCATGAATATAAACTTATACCACTATGATTATCTGTTTACAGACATGAGATCGTGGGAATTGTAAAAGAAGTTGGTTCTAATGTTAGCCACATCAAAGTTGGTGACCATGTTGGAGTAGGAACTTATGTTAACTCATGCAGAGAGTGCGAGTATTGTAACGATGGAGAAGAAGTTTATTGTCTGAAAGGATTGGTATTGACTTTTAATGGTATAGATGCTGATGATACAGTGACCAAAGGAGGTTATTCCAGCTACATTGTTGTGCATGAGAGGTGGGTGCTCAATGAAATCATTTAATCTACATTCCTTCTTCTCAGCAAACATTTGTTTTTAATGCTCTGCTGTACCAGTTGATTTCTATTAACTTCGAAAAGGAGACATTTGTGAATCATCTATAATTTGGATGAAGCATAATGCAATAAGTGATTGTCAAATGCTGAAAACGAAACTTCCAACATTGTAGCTCAGTGATTACAGAAGGATTAGTAGTAAAGACTTTATTATACAGCTGATGTTGAAGAAGTTGGTTTTGATATTGCAGGTACTGCTACAAGATACCTGATGGTTATCCCGTGGCCTTGGCAGCACCACTGCTATGTGCCGGAATTACTGTTTATAGTCCCATGATTCGACACAAGATGAACCAACCTGGAAAATCCTTAGGGGTGATTGGACTTGGTGGTCTAGGTCACATGGCAGTAAAGTTTGGAAAGGCTTTTGGATTGAAAGTAACAGTTTTAAGCACTAGCATATCCAAGAAAGAGGAAGCCTTAAGTGTGCTTGGTGCAGACAATTTTGTGGTCTCATCTGATGAAGAACAGATGAAGGTAAAAAACCTCAGATGCTTTTCAGCAGAAAAGATGAATATTTATTTTCTTTCACCATTTTCTGAGAGCTGATGGATTCTATGCAGGCTCTCACCAAATCTCTGGACTTTATAGTTGACACTGCATCAGGTGATCATCCATTTGATGCCTACCTGTCACTTCTGAAGACCGCAGGTGTTTTCATCCTTGTCGGATTCCCAAGTGAAATTAAATTCAGTCCTGCAAACCTTGTTGTTGGTAGTTTACTTCATACCATTCTAGTTTCATGATGTCATCTTAAACTCTGCTAGAAAATAATAGTTTACATGGTAAAAAAAGTTTCAAGTCCACTGACTTGCTTACACTATCAATCTTCCAGGTATGAAAACCATGTCTGGTAGTATCGCAGGTGGAACAAAAATAACACAAGAAATGTTGGAGTTTTGTGCTGCTCATAAAGTTTACCCCAAGATAGAAGTAATTCCTATCCAGTATATAAATGAAGCTCTTGAGAGGCTGATAAAGAGAGACGTAAAGTACCGGTTTGTCATTGATATCGAGAATTCCCTGAATTGATACACGACAGAAGCAAAGAGGAAGTCTCTTCTAAAGCAAAAACATATGTCTGAAACAACAGTTTCAGTTGCTTCCCTGAAGGCTACATTGCCATTGATGGGGTTAGATTTTCCTGTATATTTTGAATTGGCTGATAGTGGCTATGATCATGATTCTGAAGAAAGTGTGCTTTTCCAAAATAAGATGGTTAGTACTCAGTAGCACTTAAACCTTTCTTAAGAGAGTAAAAAGAACACAACAAGAAGGGTTGATTGTATATGTTGCTGATACTTGTGAAAGGCCCTTATGTAATATTCATAAACTTCATTTGTTCCAAATAGACACCAAAAGGGTCTCTAAAGGTTTCATATTTATACATACATTAATATGCTTACCAACACATTGCTGGATTAGCATTTATTATGATTAATGGTATCTTAATTATGTATTTCAAAACAGTGATGAATTGATACTATATGAATAATTTAAAATTTAAAGGATAATTTTATTTTTGAAGTTAAATTAATTTTATTCTTTATCCAGCCAAAACTTGTCTTTTTCTAAAAGATGACTATTCAAATTCCTTACTTAGAACATATAACAAACATGAGAACAAATTTAGGAATAATTTTAGGAAGGATATGAGCTGTATCAGCAGAAGTTCATCTCTTGATATGAATATTGGTTTCCAAGAACAAACCTGGGGGCCAAAATGATGTAGCTCATTGTCTTAACATACAATGGTATCTTGTGGTGGTTTATGTTCAATAATTAGTCTCTTCAAATATCTTTCCCTATTACATGCTTCTGTCGTCAATTAAAATATGTCACTGATTGTAAAGTGTTAGCTCAAAGCTTTTAAATTAATGGTTTTGATGATAACAATCAATAATATTAAGTTACATTTCAAATTCAAATTTATTTAACTGAATTACTCATTTATCCAAAAGATAACAATATAAAAATGGGTGTATAACTTAGTTATTTGTGTAAATGAGAGGATAAACATCTAACAACTCCTATTTTATAGGAACAAACCTAACAAACTCATTTAAACTGTCAGAAATGGTTCCACAAAATCTAGAATGGATTGTCTCTATCGTTTCTGTACAAACGAAGGAACCTGCTATCCACCCAATTTAACAGTTGGCTTCGAGACACAGTCAAAAACTTATCCAAATGTTTGGATATTTGAAGATATTGTCATAGATGATATGAAAGATGTTTTAACAGAGTCGAAACTGACTCAATCAGTTGGTTCATGATAAAATTGAAGCAACGACTAGTATATGTGAATAAAATTTCAAAAAGATTGTTGAAAATAATTCCTATTTAAGGAAGAGTTGCTGCATCCACTTATAACCAGATTTAAAAATATATCAGTATTAGCTATACTCAGACTCGAAATTCATATCTTTTATCTACTCTTTGTGTTTTCGAAAGTGAATACACTATATTGAGAGAGATCATCCATTGTAGCTCTCATGTTAAACAAATCCTACTTTTAATTGTTGAGAGCTTGTAGAGACTAATCAAATATTACTAGTGTGGAAGGTTGAAGAACCTTGTAAAGTTGTAATTATGAGCTTGGAGAGACTCGTCAAATTATTACTTGGAGATTTTAGTGAAATATTCAAGTGCGATACTTAGGGAATAGATGTAGGCTTATTTATAAGCCGAACCAATATAAACTATTTATATCATTCTTTCTCTTTCATTAGCTTTTAAATTTTTGCACTACAGCTACCGTTGTTTTCAAATTGCAAGAGACTCCTTTAATTTAAAATTTTACCTTCCTCTTGCATGTGTTTACTTTATCATTTGATATTAGAGTACGATTTCACATTTATTGTATTTTGACAGCACGTGGTAGTCATGGAAAATAACTTGAGAAGTCTTGAAAAACAATCTGTCACAAAGCCTCCTTATTTTAATGAAAACAAATATTCCTATTGAAATGGGAGGATGACAATCTATCTCCAATCTATAGATATTGAAGTCTAGAAAGCTTCACTAACATCATCGCAGCCTTGGAGAACTTCGGAAAGACATATCCTAATGATAAGCTCATGACAAAGATCCTAAGGTTATTGCCAAAGGAGTAGAGACCCAAAATGATGGTTTTAGAAACTTCAAAAGATCTAGACACTATTTCACTTGATTGACTAAGAGGAAACTTGATGATCCATAAGACAAAGCTTAAACAAGATGAAGGATTCTCCTATAAAAGAGGAATGGCTCTAAAAGCTACTGATGAATCAAATGGTGATGAAAACAACATTGAGTTTTAGATAGATGGAGATTATGAATTCAACCTTATGGTCAGAAAGTATACACATTTTTACAAAAAGAAGTTGATGAAAAAAAAAAGAAATAAGAAAACTAGAAACAGTAGGGAAAAGGTAGCAGCATCAGCAGTAGTAACAATGCACAAAATACTCAAATTATATGTTATCACTACAAGAAGCATGGGCATACTAGACTAGAACATCCCTTTCTTCTTCAAAAGGACAAAACAAAAAATAGAAGACCTAGAAAGCAAGCTATGACTGTAGCTCGATCTAATGAAGATTTTTAGAATTTTAATGAAGAAGAGCCTAAAAAAGCAATCAATGTTTGCCTCATGGTCGATTTAGAAGAGGATGAGGTATATAGTTTTTGACTCTAATCTTGAAATTGATGAATTAAGAGATGCATATCATGAACTGTATGCTCTGTAAAAGAAATTAACTATGCAGTATGTTAAAGAGGTTGAGAAGTCTAAAACAATGATGCATCTTTGAAGAATAAAATTAGATCATTAGAATCAAATAATAAGAGCCTGCTGACCAAAAATGTCTCTTACTAAGATTGAAAATGATTATAAGTGAAAGGTATCCGAAAAGGAATGCTTGGAAGACAAAGCAACTCTGTTAGAAATTGTACTGCTTGAGAATAATTAAAAAGGTTATGAAAAAGTTAAACAATTAGATGAAAAGGTTGCTGAACTAGAATTTGCATGTGATCACCTAGAATACGAAAAAGAAACTTTTGTTGAAAGAATCACACTTCTAGAAAATGACCTAGCTAATTTTTTTGACAGAAAGAATAATCTTTGATGCATTACTTGGTAATGGTAAAGGTGTCTTTGATAAGATAAGAATATGATATGATGAAAATAATAATATCAAGCTGTATAAGAACTTATTTCTTAAAACTAGTAGTAGTTGTAATCAAAATAACAGTAACTCTCATTCATCTTTTTTATGCTTCTATTATGGCAAACATAGACATATTAGTCATTTTTGTAACATGTATAGAATGAGGAAATTATTTAAAATATATGTTTAGAGATCAAAAGATCATATTACTAACTTGAAAGGACCCAGAAAAGTTTGGGTCTTTAAATTGAGATAGTACATTCTACAAATATACTTCAGAACAATAACAAGAGAAAACCAGTGGATAGTTGATAGTAGTTGTTTAAGACATATAACAGGTGAAATATCATACTTTAACTATATTGAAAATAAAGATGGAGGTAATATTGTCTTTGCTAAAAAAAAACAAGGGAAAGGTCACTAAAATTGGTAAATTGATGCCTCTGACTCTACTTATATTGATAATGTTCTATATGTTGACGGTTTGAAACATAATTTGCTAATTGTGAGTCAGTTATGTGATAAGAGATATAGAATCACATTCTATGCATCTCATTATGAAATAATTGACAATCATAATGATAACATTGTGTTTGTTGGTCCTAGAAATCAAAATATATATTGTACTCAATTAGAATATATATCTTCCCAGAAGATTGAGTGCTTTATTTCTGTTGAAAATGACTTAATAATTTGACACAGAAGATTTGGACATGCTAGCATGAGTATTTTGTCAAAATTGTCCAAAAATAAATTAGTAAGTATGAGATTGTAAAAAGCTGTTTTCATTCTATTGATGTTGAGTATTTAAACTTACAAAGGAGTACAAGAGATTACATTCAAATATGATGGAGATCGTATCAAAGTGAATCTCCAATATCTAAGCCTAAGAAATAGGAAGCTAAATCAAATCAGTTTAAATATTTACATCAGATGCATGAATCTCCAATATCTAATCCTAAGAAATAGGATGCTAAATCAAATCAGTTTTAATAAGTCAAGATGCCGTTAGCATGTTACACTATTAGTAAGAGGATTACCTAATCTAACTTTTGAAAATTATCAGGTTTGTGAAGCATGTTTAAAAGGAAAACAAGTTAGAAGTAGCTTTCCACCCAAGAATGATGTATCTACTAACCAACCGCTTAAGCTTATACATATGAATTTGTTTGGTCCAACTAAAACTCAAAGTTTTGGTGGTAAACATTATGGTTTCGTTGTAGTAGATGATTACTTTAGATTCACTTGTGTTTATTTCCTAGAAAATAAGGATGATGCTTTAGAAATTTTGCAAGAAAATTCAAATTAAAAAAGGATACTACATTACCATAATTTAAAGTGACCATGAAGGAGAATTTGATTACAAAAAGTTTTAAGGATTTCTATAATGATAATGGTATAACTCATAATTTATCTTATCCAAGGACTCCTTAGCAGAATGGGGTTGTTGAGAGAAAGAACATGACCCTTGTTCTATATGAAAGTAATCTACCTTATAACTATTAGATAGAAGTTGTGTCTACTGCCTGTTACATTCTAAACAGGTGCCTTATAAGGCCCATTCTCAAAAAGACTCCTTATGAACTACGGAAAAGAAGAAAGCCCAATGTTGCCTACTTTCAGGCTTTTGGTTGCAAGTGTTTTGTGTTGAATAATGGTAAGGATAACCTTGGTAAATTTGATGCAAAGTCTAACGAAGCCATCTTTTTGGGATATAATATTGTTAGAAAAGGATTTATAGTCTATAATAAAATAACCAAGAGGATAGAAGAGTTAATACATGTTGCATTTCATGAAGCACTGCCCTCAACAATAACCAAGAGGATAGAAGAGTTAATACATGTTGTATTTCATGAAGCACTGCCCTCAACAATAACTACTAATTCAGAAGATCAGGAGCATCCTTTGGTCCCTTAAGATACACCACAAACTCAAATTGCACCAGTAGTACCTTCAAATTTGCAAGATTAAGAAGGTCTTTCTGAAGATAGGACAAAAGAGGCTCTTTTTGCGAATACACCTCAACAGGCACCTACGCAGCAAAGGACACCATATGCTCAAAGCAGAAGTTTCAGGACATCAAGAGAATAGAGAGGTCTTGATGCACTTCAGTTTGTTCTATGAGACCCTTCAAAAGGTCTAAAAACCAGAGCCTTCTTTAAAAACAATTATGTTGCTTTTGTTTCACAACTAGAACCAAAGACTGTTGAAGCGGTGCTTGCTGATGAAAGCTGGATTGCAGCTATGAATGATGATCTAAACCAGTTTGATAGTAACCAAGTTTGGAATTTGGTATCCTATCCACAAAACAAGTCAATCATTGGAACTCATTGAGTATTTATAAACAAACTTGATGAAAATGGTAAGGTGGTAAGAAATAAAGCTAGATTTATACCTTAATGTTATAATCAACAGGAACGTATTAATTTTGACGAGACTTATGCACTTGTTGCTAAACTAGAGTCTATCAGAATTTTACTTGCTTTTACACGTCATAAAAATTTAAATTATTTCAACAAAAATGCTTTCTTAAATGGATATCTTAACAAAAAAATGTTTGCTAAGCAACCTCTAAGTTTTGAGAACGTAGAACATCCAGATTATGTGATGAAATTAAAAAATCCTTTTATAGTCTAAAGTAGGCTCATTGAGCATGGTATGACAGGTTGAGTAACTTCCTGCTTGATAATAACTTTGAAAAAGGAAAGGTAGATAAAACTTTACTTATTAAGACAAAGGATAATGAATTACTCATAGTTTAAATATATGTTGATGACATAATATTTGGTGGCACTAACCCATCTTTCTATCAAGAATTCTCAACTTTAATGTAGGGGGAGTTTGAGATGAGTATGATGGGGAAACTATCCTTCTTCCTTGGTTTGCAAATCAAGCAAACAAAAAAAAGGTATTTTTTTTTGTGCAGGGTTAGTCTCCCTCAGAGGATATTGTAATTTGTGCTTTTTTCGTTGTAAAAAAAAGATATTTTTATTAGTCAAGACAAATACACAAAGGAACTTATCAAGAAATATCAGTTTAAAAATGCCAAACTAATGAGAACTCCAATGTATAGTGAAGCTAAGCTTGATAAGGATGAACTAGGCAAGGCTACTGATGAGACAAAATATAGAGGAATAATTAGTTCAATTATATATTTAAGTTCAAGACTAGATATTATGCTTATTGTGTGTTTTTGTGCATGTTTTCAATCAAATCCAAAAGAGGGGCACCTTCAAACAATCAAGGGGATCTTTCGTTATCTTCTTGAAACTATGGATTTTGGACTATGGTATCTAAAAACAAATTCATATGACAAGTTTGGCTACTGTGATGCAGATTATGTAGGTGATAAGGTTGACAGGAAAAACACAAGTAGCTATTGTCAATTCCTTGGTGGATGTTAGTTTTTTTTATCCTACAAGAAACAAAATTGCATAACATTTTCAATAACTGAAGCAGAATATATAGCAATCGCTAACTGTTGTGCTCAGATTTTGTGGAAGAAACATCAACTTTGGGATTTCCTCTAAACTTTGGGATTTCCTCTAAACTTTGGTCATATTCTTATATTATGTGACAGCACAAGTGCAATTATTTTATCTAAAAATCATGTGCATCACTCTAGTACTAACCATATAGAAGTTAAACATCACTTTCTTAGAGATCATGTCTTAGAAGGAACTATTGAATTATTGCATGTTAAACACCAAAAACCAAGTTGTTGAAATTTTTACTAGGCCTCTTTAAGAAGATATATTATGTTTACTAAAAAAAGAGCTTGGTATGTGCAGATTATCAGATATCTGACTTTGTTTAAGAACGATGTAGTTTTTGTTTTGAAAAAGAGTGCACAATATTGTCGGATATTAATAGGCTCCTTCTAATGTGACACACAGAAGGCCCCTATCATGTCAAAAAGGAAGAGTAACTTTGTTTGGAAGTTGCGGTTACTAAATGATGTAGTTTTTGTTTTGAAAAAGAGTATACAATATTTTTAGTTTTGGTACACGATGGTAGAAGATACAAGACGTTATTAAAATTCTAGGAACGTGTGCAGTCTTTTCATCTTGTTAGAAAGTCCACTCTCAGAAACCCATTGGCATACCCAATAATGGTTTCATTACTTCAACTCATCTTTTTTTATATAACTCAAGATTCGAGTTTGGTCCGATTATCTGGGACTTATGAGCCACCCACTCAGACTCATAGATAAGTAAATTTGGGTTTAATCTTAGATACTATCAGAGGTACGCTGCTCTAACGGATGGGCCTTCATCACTAGAGGGATTACATCACCTTAAACAAAGTATGCTCCTCCCAAGGCTCGAACCCACGACCGTACACAATCCTCTCCTCCTTTCTACCACTAGGCTACCCCGTGAGGGGCAACTTCAACTCATCTTTGACGTCACTTGAAGTTACTCACCACAATCGAATTCTTTTTCTCTAATTAAACCCTAAAATTCTTAGAAATCTCAGGTAACCTTCACTGAAATGGCACGAAGTAAGTCTAAAGTTTGAAGGAATCCAAACTCCTTCAAACCCACTTTGAGCCATAGAAAAATTTGACACCATGAACAAAGGCCTGAATCCTCTGTTCCTTAATCTTCTATGACACCCACATCAAGTCATCAAAAACCCAGACAGAACCCATTGCCTCTTCTTTTATCAAAAAGTCACTATTTTTGGGGAAACCCATACAAAGACTTATGGAACCCTTGCATAAGTACGAACGAAAAAGGAAGAATATGTCATTGCCATCACCGAAAAAGACGACTTATGATTCATCTAGTGAAGACCTCCACCATGAATTTAGATCAAAAAGAGGAATGATCCTCGGCATCACTCTGATGAAAAGGACCCATATTCTAACAAATCAAATCCTAATTCGCTCGAAGACAAAGAGGAACCTCTTAATGAAGAGGAGTCTACTAGCGCAGAGAAATCACCTAGTAAAGGGGAGTCTCCAATTTCACCGGAGAACATAGGTCTTCTCTTTCATTCTCCAGTTACAAGTCCCTGTTCTCCACCATATTTACGCCCTCACCTTCACCACCACCATCACATGAGCCTACTCTAACTACTCTAATTTTTTCACCAAGATAGTCACCAATTCCTAAAATTGGTTCATATATCCCCAATTTGCCTAAGGAACAATGGATTATTTATGTGAACAATGATGACTATAAAGAGGAACTTGTTTACCTCATCAGAAAACCAAGAACAAGAAGTAGTACATTCATAGTATCGATTGAGAAAGAGAATTTGATTGAAAAGAAAAAAAATTAACAAAGATTATGAACCAATACAAGAAGAATTTTCAAAAAAGAAGAAGAGAAGAAATAAGAAGAGGAAAGGCTCCTATCCTTAAGGAACCTACAACAGATTCTATAACTCAAGAGGACCCTCTCTTTGATGAAACCCCAAAAGCTCCTGTTAAAAAAATCCAAAAGAAAGGCCCCCTCTATACCAGAAAAAAGCGAGTCATCAGAACCTTCTAAAACCTTTCAATCAATGGAAGTTGATGCAAGATACAAAATGCACTACAGAAAAATAAAGGTGGTCATTGAACACATTTTGCCTCCTTTCATGTTTGAAGGTATTGGTATTGTAACATCCCATCACCGATGGGAAGGGTATATTGGTAAAATGGGATGGGCTAGTAGGTCACATTGCATATTTTGATATGAGCATTCATTTGGCCTCTAATTTTAGAGGAATGAGACATTTTGC
>JANITW010137171.1:0-12945 GCA_027564335.1 Erythroxylum williamsii | reverse complement strand
ATTATTAGTAATAAAATATTTATTATTATTTTAAAAACTTTGAAAGGGGGTGGGGGGGAAGGAATAAGAGGTAGGAGGGAGGGAGCGAAATTTTGAAAATTTTACAAAAAAGTTCCCAAAATTTTTAAAATTTTCAGTGCCGGCCGGTATTTGACCGGTATTTTAAATACCGGCCGATACCAACCAAAATTTATTTTCGGTACCATATGCACCCGTATCGGTACCGATTTTCGGCCAGTACGGTACGGTACGGTATTCACATCCTTGATGAAAGTAGTTGATTTAGACTTTGATTTTTTCCTGATTAATTTTATGGAAGAAGAGGATTTCTTGAATGCCTTAACGATAGGTCCATGGGCAATTCTCGACCATGCTTTATCGGTGCAACGCTGGCATCCCAAGTTTCGACCTTCTCAAGGCACGAACTCTCGTGCTATAGTGTGGGTATGTTTTCCAGAACTTCCAGTTTCTAGATATCATCCTGTCATTTTGTCAGTGTTGGGTAATTTGGTGGGTTAGACGGTAAAGATTGACGACGCTATGCAACACTCCCAACGGGGAAAATTCGCAAGAGTGGCAATGGATGTAGATATAAGTGCTCCTCTGCAGTCCAGAGTTGAGCTGGATGGGGAATAAATCAAAGTAACATATAAAGGGCTCCGTTAAATATGTTTCTCATATGATGTAGTAGGTCATAGCTCGGTATCCTACCCTACAAAACTAACTGAAACACCTGCAACCAATCCTACTGCTGGTGGTCAACAACAATTGGCCACGGTCAATGCAAAACAGGTGGCGGAGCAAAAAGATGCATATGGTCCATAGATCCAGGTTCAAAGGATGACCAGACGAACATTATTTAGGGAGAAATATTAGGGCAAGGCTTCAGAATAGGCGACTAAGCAGGGGCACACGAGAAGCTCACGATTTTCGGCTTTGTCTGAAATGGAGACTCCGGGGCCTTCGACTGATCGACCATTTAGTTGGACTATTAGCGCCACCACTATTAGAACCAAGATGCCAGATTTGGAGAAGATGATAGAGGAAGCAGGTCGGGATGTCCGGGGCAAGGATCAAATAGGGCAAAGCCCACATAGTCACCCTAGGCTTGTAGATAAGGGCAAAAGCATAATGAAGGCTGGACCAGGGATCAGGCTCCACCAAGCTCCTCATCTACGAGGACATGCGAAGCAAGCTTCAGGAAATAATATTCAAACTACCAGCCATTATGCAGGGAATCATTCTCTAGTTACGATCTCTTTTCATAAGCAGGTGGTTATTAAAGATGACTCTTTTGAACTTAGTGCTAACGATAACATGGAGTGCGACGAAGCGGTGGATGAGATGAAGGAGGTCCCGGGTAGCGCTCAGATCATCCAAGTCTATCAATATGCCAAAACACCCCCCAAACCCCCAAACTCAAATTTTACTGAGGAGGGTGGACACGATAAAAAATTATCTTTAAACATTCAGATGGAGGCGGTCCCTCAACCACAAGACCTTCCCCTCAACCACAAGATCTTCCCACCTCAGGAGGTCCGATCGTCGGCGAACTAGGTCCGGTAGATTAAAGAGGCTACTCTTCATTGCTTTTGGTTTTGTAATTATGTCGATTTTTATATGGAATTGCCAGGGGACTGGGGGTAAGAACTTCAAGGCCATTTTATAAAATTTATTAAAGATTCATAAGCCTTGTATGGTGGTTTTAGATGAACCCAGGATTAATGGCAAAAGACCTAATGGGTAATTCATAGTTTAGGATTACAATATTCGTTTCGCATGGAAGCAGATGGCTTTTCAAGGGAAATTTGCTTTGGACGATGGAAACAGAAGTTATGGTTTTACTAGCCCATAGACAATTTGTGCATACTAAAATTAAGGTGTATGATTCATCCTTTTATTTCACAATAGTGTATGACTCTCCCGAATACCATTTACAAAGGTATTTGTGGTCATTCTTAAAGAAAATTGGCCGTGAGACCAATGTCGCATGGCCTTTGGACGGTGATTTTAATGCAAAGTTAGAGTCCAGTGAGAAGTGTGGGGGGTCAAGAACACTTCCGATTATTAGTCAGGGCTTCAGGGATTGTGTGAACACTTACGGGTTGCATGATTTGGGGTTAGCGACTCGCGATTTGCATGGAGAAGGGGATCGATTATGGCTAGGCTAGACAGATTTCTGTTTAATAATACATGGCAGGAAGCTTGCTCTCACACATCCGTGATTCATCTTCCATACCTTGGGTCAGATCACCGACTTGTTCTTGCTAAACTTCATGAACCATCATAATTTTAGTCTGCTTGGCTAGCTCACGAGGAATTTTATGATATTGTCAAGGAATCTTGGTGTCCGAATCTAACTGACTAGACTGGTTCCATGTGTAGTTTTGTAGCCAAACTTACGGAATGGAACCGGACAACGTTTGGTAATATCTTCCACCGAAAGAACAAACTACTAGCTTGACTGGCAGGTATTCAAAGAGTGCTGGAGGATCAGGACTTTGATTCTCTTGTGGCTTTAGAGAAAAGATTATGAAGGGAGTATCAGCAAACACTGTGTGAGGAAGAACTCTACTGGCACCAGAAATCTCGATGCTAATGGATCTCTTACGAAGATCGAAATACTAAGTTCTGTCATCATGTTACCATGGCCAGAAAAAGGAAAATACTAGTGAGATATCTTAAAAATTATCAAGGCGAATTGGTGACCTCCCACAAGGCATTACTGAATTTAGCTAGAGAATTCTTTTTAACCTTATACTCAGAGGAGGGGATTAAGGCACGGACACTCCCTATTCAGGGAAAGTTTTCGAGGCTATCTGAAGTTACTTTTCACATCTTGAATAGCCCAGTAATTGTAGAGGAAGTCAGGATAGCCTTGTTTGATATGAACCCAAACAATGCTCTTGGTATTGACGGATTTACTGCCTTGTTTTATCAGCGACAAAGGATACCGTAGGGCCAGTAGTGATAGAATTTGTGCAACGAGTCTTTTGGCATGAAGTTTGGGAATCGAGTCGTAACTAAACCATTTTAGCTCCTATACAATGTAGCTTTGTGCCTGGTATATTGATAGCTGATAATATCATTATAGTGCAAGAGGTGATTCATTCAATGCAATTTAAGAAAGGTAAGAAGGGGTTTCTAGCTATTAAGGTTGATTTGGGGAAAGCTTATGATAGACTCCGATGGGACTTTATTCATGATACTCTCCAGGACGTTGGCTTCTCGGTAGATTTAATACAACTCTTAATGAAATGCATATCCTCAGTTTCTATGTGGGTTAATTGGAATGGTGAATTGTCGGATGCATTTATCCCTGCTCATGGTATTCGACAAGGGGACCCCCTTTCCCTTTACATTTTTGTCTTATGTATGGAGCATTTAGGACATTTAATTCAGCATGCAGTGGAGCAGGGGCGATGGCGACCTATCACTTTGAATAGGGGAGGTCCTTTGCTCTCTCATTTATTCTTTGTTGATGATCTTATTCTTTTTTCAGAAGCAACGAAGGACCAAGTCCATCTTATCAAGGACATGTTGCAGTGTTTTTGTTCCGCTTCAGGGTAAAGAGTGAGTGCTGATAAAACTCACTTCTTCTTCTCTAAGAATTTTAACGAGGTGAAAGCTCAATCCCTAAGCAACATGTTGGGCTTTCAACAAACTAATAACCTTGCCAAGTATTTGGGCGTTTCTTCAATTCATGAACGAACTACATGGCTGACATATCAATATGTAGCGGACAATTTTTAGCAGAGATTATCTAGGTGGAGTGCACAGCATCTATCCTTAGCAGGCCGCACCACTTTAGTTCAATCAGTACTTGCAGCCCTCCCGGTCTACACTATGCAAACAGTTAGGCTGTCATGGTTATTATGTGGTGATCTAGAGAAAATAATCAAGGACTTCTTATGGGGGTCATCTCATAATCAAAAGAAGGTGAATCCAATAAAATGGGACACTCTTTGTAAGCCTAAGAGCATGAGAGGACTTGGTCTGAGGAAAATCCAATCGCATAATGATGCTCTTCTCACAAAGCTAGGATGGGGTGTGCTTACAAACGATTCAACTCTTTGGGTGCAAGTCCTCTGTTCCAAATATAAGTTTGACAGTGAGGCCCCTCCTGCTTGGATAACCACAACAGGCAACTCCTCAACCTGAAAAGGGATAGTTGCCTCATGGATTCATGTAACAAATGGTATGCAGTGGGTAGTTCGAAATGGTTTAATGGTGCGTTTTTTATTAGATTACTGGGTAGGAGATTGGGGCCCATTAGTACAGCATGCCATTGGCGAAATACCTTATATGTTTATACAGTTAAAAGTTCATAGTTTTGTGGATGATTGTGGCAATTGGAGGTGGGAGTGTTTCTAACAATGGCTTCCCTCTTTGGTGTGCTTGATGATTTCCAGTATTCTTACCCCCCCCCCCTAGGATGGAACTTGGTAGTGATCATGTAACATGGAAAGTTGCTTCTGATGGTATTTTTACTACAGCTTCGGCTTATGAGCTGATCGAAGGTTTGGGTCGTAGGTATATCGGTGGGTTGTGGGATTTTAATTGGAGATGGCCGGGTCCTCAATGAATTAGATCCTTTTTATGGTTACTAGGGCGGGATCGCTTACTCACTAATCAGCAACGCATTCTACGTCATCTAGCTACTGATGGGGCATGCAACTGTTGTGGTATGGAGGAATCCTCCATACATGCGATTCGAGACTGTAGACAAGTAAGGGATATATGGGCTACCTTTTTCTCAAATGTTCTCAAGGGGGACTTCTTCCAGCTTGATAGTCGTGATTGGATGCAAAGGAATCTACGATGTTATAACAAAGTCTATGGATGCGATTGGTCCCTTATGTTTGGAACAACATGCTGGCTTATATGGATGAGGCACAATAAATGTCTATTTGAAAAATAATTTGTATGGCCAACTAATGGTCTTAACCTCATCAGAGAGTATGTTAGTCAATTTACGACAACTAGCGAGTGCAACTCCGTGTGTTAAATCCAACTACTCTACACTCTAAACTAACTACTGGGTGGTCTTTTCCATGTGAAGGGTGGGTGAAGCTTAACATTGATGGCTCTTCTAAGAGAGCTGGGTATCAAGCTACTACTGTTGGGGTTATAAGAGATCCTTTTGGGGCTTGGTTAGGGAGTTTTGTCCATAATAGTGGCTCTTATCCGCCCTTGAGGCAGAGCTATGGGGCATTTACTTAGGCCTTCTCTTGGCCTGAGACTTAGGATTTTGGCATGTGGAATTAAATTCGGATTCTTTAATTGTCATCAACATATTATCAGACTCGATAGGGAGGAGCAAAATGCCTTGCTCCTTGATTCAGGCTACCACGTTACTATTGGAGCGTGATTAGGTAGTGAAGTTGCGACATGTATCTCGCAAAGGGAATCAATGTGCAAACTGGTTAGCTAAATGTACCAGCCTCCATCAAGTTGGGACTATATTCCTTCTGGCGGCTCCATTCGGTCGTTTTGCCCTGCTGCTTCGAGATATAACTGACGCCTTGGATCAGAGGTGTAGTGTATAGCTGTGTAATTAGGATATTTATCCGTTGTATGCAAAAAAAAAGACGGCTCTTATTAAAAATTTTATACATTGTATTGATTTTATTTGTAAAAGTTATATATAAACTAAATTTGTCTTTTCGTGTATAGATACGAATTCACAATTAACTTTTAGAGTTCATTGATTTAATTTGTTAGATTCTCATGCCTTGATTTAATCATGCTTATTGTCTTTAGTTTAACATATCTCTTGTTTATATCATTAGATGATTTAATTGATCTCACTAATTTCATAATATTGGTCATAATCTTTATATTAAAGTTCAGGGGATTACAGATCTCAATGAACAGTTATGATCATAAAGAATGTCTTTCTTCGTCTGTTTTTTCCCTTCATCTTATGCTTAACTTTTTGCTATCTTCTTCTCCTTTTCTTACTCAAGTTTTTATATGCCTTTGTCCATGCTCTTTTGCTGCAGTAAATTAACAGCCTCCCCAAGAGTAATATCAGGAAAATGATCTTCATTAGTTTTTAAACCAGAGCTGGGACAATGGGCTGGCCCATGAGCTAATCCCGTCAAATTTTTTAAAATTAAAAATATAAATAATTTATTTTTTAAATGGATCAAGGTCTAAACTGCCCAAGCCTAGGCTTACCCAACGTCCAACTCTTCTAAGTAAAACGATATTTTATTTAGAATAATTAAGTTTTGAATCAGTATGAACTTGAGCCTCACCCATGGACCAATCTATTGAAGATAACCAAATTTGAATTCATGGCTAAATGTTATCATCCCTATACAAGAGTAATATGAGAGCTCCTTATCAATTCATTAATCTTCTTAAACAATGAAAGCTGTTGAATCTCCAGGTAGTATGAGGCCAAGGTTATGAACTTTTTAAAAATATATATGCAATTTGGACAATCGTAATACATAAATATAATATTGAACATCTAATCTTTAACGATTCTTTAACCTTACAATTGAAACTACCTATTAGATTTTTATTTTTATTGAATATTTATTAATTTTTATTTTCAAAATAAGATTATAAAATTAATTTCTAATCTAACATAAATAATAAAATGACAACCAAAAGTTTTAGTAGCTTTTTCAAAGGTCAACAAGTTTACTTAAATAAAAATTGATAGCAAAATAAGTATATTTCCACATTATCTCCATTTATACAACTCATGATTGATCCTAACTTGATCATATCATAATGGTTCCAATGATTATAAGAGTTAAACAAAGATTTTCTAATTTGTACATAAGAAAACAAGAGAAAAAATTTGTTTTGGCTTGAACACATAGTGTGTATATTGCTTGGATTGGTCTTTGTTTAAGAATTACAAGAAAATGGCAAAATATTCATTTTTCAATAATTCAAAATTATCCTAATTTGACGAAAATTGCTGGAAATACAAGTCAAAAATCACTTGTTCTAGCAGTAAGATCAAAAAGTTGGTCACTGTATGTTCTAGATATTTGACAAATTCTCCAAATGCACAAATAATCTAAAATAAGGGCTAGAAGCATGAGACACATGTCAATTCTTTACAAATTCGTGCCATACAAGTTAGAGGGCATTTATGCACATTTGACACATGTTGTGTATGCACTAGAAGAAAAAGAGTGCATTAATGCGAATAGGCATGTGCAACACATGTGTCATAAATGGTTAGGGCATGTCTCTGTGTTTGTGAGCTACACACACTCCATGCCAATGTTGAGAATATCGAGAATATCGTACCGAATATAATATTGAATTGAATTCTAGTATAGTATGGATATCATTTTGAATAATTTTTTAAACTTATGAAATAATTCTTGAATTGTTTAAAAATTTGCAAAATAGTTTATTGTCATATTGTGCAGTTGGGTTGTATACTTTTAACTATGTCTCAAAAAATCATACAAAAATAATATTCACAATTAATATGAAATAATAATAATTTTCAGATATTTCATATATAAATTTTATATGATCATCCTGATCAGGTAAATGAAGTAATTTGATAACACTTTTTCTAGAACAATGTTCCTCATTGTCTTAAGTTTCTAATGATACCAAAATTATTCAATTAGGCTCAGTAATCTGAAAGTTATACCCAAATATTTTCAGACATTTTTTATACTGGAACAGTATTTTGTGCTCAACTTCCATCGAAAAATTGAAATTCTTAGAGACTAAATAAAAACTTGATTTCTTCAAACAATTTGTATCCTTATGTCTCTAGTTTACTCCAAATTAAAAATCATTCCATTTGGATAAATATAAAACAAGTTATGGCTAAAACATTGAAGCATGTTTAAGTCGTACAGGAAAGTTTGCCGCAGAGTAGCCAAAAGTTGACCGCGGCGAACTTTTCCAGAAAAGAAAATTCCTCGTGAATTCCTACAATTTGGCCATGGTGAACCCAAGAGTTAGCTGCGGTGAAGTTTTCCAAGAAGGAAATCCTTCAAGTTGGCCGCGGTGAACTTTCACAGAAGCACAATCAGGACTCATCTTCCAATTTTCCATATTCTAACTCTTTATTTACTACACTCACTACCTTAATCTTGTTTATCATTTCTAATTCAATTTCTCCTCATTTTCCCATCATTCTAACTCCATTTCAACTCAAAATCATCCATAAACAAATTATAGCCCATGATTGATTATGAACATTAATAATAGAACATACACATATATACACATTTGTCATCAACTTACTACACAGGGATTCATTCTAACTCTAAAACATCTCTATATAAATTCATGAATCATTAATCATCATCTATGTAAAAACAAGACATGAATCTACCACATTCCTCATTCATGTTTTTGCATATACCCATCTTCAATTCATGAACATTTAACCTCTACCTATCATCAAATCATGTTTCATTCATCAGATCAAGAAGAGTGATGCTTATTCTTACTTGTTTAGCTTCAATGTCTTCAAACTCTTCATGATCTCTTTTACCCCTAGCTTTCTCCCACATACACAATCTTCATCTTGCCAAAGTGGAATAGGTGGGTTTTTCATCACCAAAGTGAAGACAAGTAGTTATTTGGAGTAGCTAGATGAAGGGTGCTAGCAAAGTTCAACACTGATGGTTGGGTTGGGAGAATATCATGAGTGAGAGAAGAAGAGAGGAAGAAAAGAAGAGAAGAAGAAACAAGTAGTAGGGAAAATGAAAGACTAATATAAAAGATGGTCTTTCTTATGGGTATTGTGAATGACAAATAAAAGACCACAAATTGGTCTTTAATTTAGGTTAAATAATAGTAAGTGATGAGTGGTAGTGACACTTGTCACTTTCCTATGGTCCCATTTTGGTCTTTTAATATACTAATCCATTTGTCTCTAATTTTTAATCCAAATTTCTCCTAATTTTCAATGACACTTGTCATTAAATCCCAATGTCATTCATAAAAATTTTCACTGCCATTTGACTCTTATTTCTACTACTATTTATCAATTGTTCTACCACTTGACACTTTTTCTAGTCCAAAAATTATCTAAAATTTTACCATAAATTCTAAATCCTAAATATACTCTCCAAATCATTTTTCAACACATAAAAATCGTAATTCTCAATATAATCACATTTATAATCAATTACACCCATAATGTTAATGAATTAATGTGTGCAAAAATTCAAATTCACGTGCATGTATGCTAACATTATGCATGAGCATGAGATGCATTTTTCTTAATCTTTCATTGATCTCTCATGTACCGTATTTTAGGGTTCTAACCTTTAGTATGGGAATGGGATGTTACAGATTATGTAATATATAAAATTTTGATGGATTTTTACATAAGCACAGGTGAGATTTTGAGCCTATATGAATGCATTTTAAATTCATTTCATTGTTTTTTGTTGTGTGTGATGCTCTTCTAGGAAGATTACCTCTAGAACTTACATTGAACCGGTTTGAAACTACGAGATGCATGCTTTATGGAAATGATTAAAGCATTTTTTGTTTTAATCCATTAGCTTAAATGACCCACCTTATACATTATCCCTTGCAACCCCTTTTGAGCCTTTACCCTTTTTGATTGCAAAATAAACACTTAAAAAATCCAAAACTCCACTAGCCTTGCCCGATCTCAAGTATAATGAAGTGCTAAATAATAATTTGGTCTATAGTTTGGGATTTTTTAGCTTTCTTGTTATTTTGAGATGTTTATGGAGGTACTCTTACTCATATTTTATTGATTTATGCTACTTTTGTTTTTATCTTATTTTTTAAAAAAAGAAGAAGAAAATAAAAAAAAACATTGTAGCATTAGTTAGTGATGAGTAGTAATAGTCCCATGTATTCATTTGTATATCTTAGACTACGTATTTAGGTGTCCCTTTTACTTAGTATTTTGTTAATGCGTGTGAACTAACCTGTGACCTTTTTATCTTGCCTTAACCCAAAACCCATTACAAACCTAAATAAAAGTCCTTTTGATCCATATTGGTGTGTAGCTTATGTAGTAGAGAATTGGTGAATATGCAAGCCTGTGGTAGTGTAGTCTTTTAGAGAAAGTCTTAAATGAAACACTGACCCTAAACACTTGAATGATTTGAGCGAAAATGTGAGAAAAATCCATCAGAATTTTATATGTGCCTTTGATCTATGATGACTACTTTTGACCTTGTTTATGTGCATTGATGAAAACATTATGATATGTGTAGTAGCTCAAAGCTTGAGTTTTTTGAAGTTTGAATGAATGCACACAATCAATTTTCTTTGAAAACAAATTGATGGAATTTTTTTATTATGTTTAAATTGCTTGAGGACAAGCAATAGTTCAAGTGTAGGGGTATTTGATAGAAATACTGATAGGTTATTATTTGATGCATTAACTTGGGTCAATTGTGTAGTACTTTGGGGTAGATATTTGCTAAATTACTGTTTTTATATTATATTTGGATGTAGGAGTTGTTTTGGAGAAAAAAGAAAAATGTTGAGCAGAAAACAAAAATTTAAAAGGAGGGTTCAGCGTGTTTTGAAAGGACAAAAATGAAAACAACGCAGCCAAAGACGAAAAAGAGAGAGCCTAGTGATTTGCAAAAATAAAAGAGGGCTTACCGTGGTTTTAAGAAAGAAACGAAGAAAGCAAATAAGAGGGGCTCAGTCTTGATTTGAAAAGGAGAGGGGTCTAGCATTTTGAAAAGAATTAGGGTAGCAGCGTGACTTAACAAAAAACGAAACGCTCCACTTATTCAGCTAACAGCTTGCCTCCACTTAACGCGCAAACCACAGAACTCCAAAAAGGAGGCTTGCATTCACTGCCGCCACTCCACAACACTCACACCACCCCTATTCAAGCATCTACTCTCCACTCACACACAAAGTAACCATCCATTCACGTCAACGCAGCCTCCACACTAACGTTGCCTCCATCAAACACATATGCAGGCCCACCAGCCAAAACCCTCTCCACTTTTACGCATCAGGCCTCCACTCATTCTCCTTCAATGTAGCCTCACTCTCCACAAACCACGAAGTCCTCAGCAATAGCTAAACATGAAGCCATCCAAGAGAGACTCACGGTCCCTCCACTTCAGGTAGCCCAACCTCCATGTCACTCACCAGCCAAGGATTCATGCCCGTAGCCAAGACCTACGTAGCCACCCTCCACCCACTTCCACGCCGCGAGCTACCTCCATCTGAATACAATGCAACTTCCATATTCTTCATTTATAATTGATTCCTCATGAGTTTATCTAGGGTCTATATTTTTGGACTGCTTGGCTTGATTATTTGTGGCTAGAATCTTAATTTCTCTTAGGGATTTGATGTTTTAATGATGCTTTAATATTAAATATTGCTAAAATCCATGACTGAATATTCATATGCTTGTTAATTTTCCTTGGGTTTAATTATTCTTACTTTGGATTATTAGAAGTCGGCTTGGTATAAATTCATCTTTGAAAAAAGGAGGTTTTTGCTAGAAGATTGAAGGAAATTTTGACTAGGATTTTCTTATGAGTTAGAAGACTCTAGAAACTTAGGAGGTGAAAATTGAAGGGTTGAGACTTAAGAAACTCTAAGATGAACTTAAGTAAGGGATTGTTAAATGATGTCTAGAGTTGATAGATTACTTTAACTTTGAAAGAAGGGGATGAATTACTCTTAAAATTCATCTACAAGGTTAGGATTGTTCATTTGTGTAGGATAGCTAATTCAATATTAAGGTTGAAAAAAATATCATTCCCTAAGAGAAAGTCATTCCCCATTGATGTGAATTTTTTTTAATTAGTAAATTGTTCCACTCTTTTCTTAATCAGTTATTGCATAGATTTGTCATAATCATAGTTATTTTGGTTGCATTGAATTGTGTAATTGCTTAGACATTTCTTTGAGTTTTTAATAATTCTTTACATTACTTTTAATTTCCCAAAATTTCACTAAACCTGATTTCGAATACTATTTGCGAGCATGGATTTGAATTTTCTCATATCCTTGTGGACACGACTCGGCTCTTACCGATTTATTACTCACTTCGACAACCATGCACTCGCAGTTTACAAACACTATAGGGCTGCTACACAGGCAGTTTGGCTCATAAACTTAATTTCTGAGTTTTCTGTGATAGATTCAGTAGCTAGACCAATTCGATTGTACTGTAATATTCTTGTTGTTGTTGTTTAGTAACAACAATAAGAATATCACAAGGTTTAAGCATTTGGAGGTCAAATCTTGACCATTAAGGAGTTGGCTCAGAAAGGTGACGTTAAAATGAAGCATATCAGGATAGAGGAGATATTAGCTGATCCTTTTGGTAAAGGACTTCGCCCATTTGTGTTCGAAAGACATGTATCTAGAATGGGTGTGTTAAAGTCCTCAGACAGTGTTAGTTATGGATCGTTATGTTTGCCCTTTGCATGTTTATATATCTTTTGATGTATTATGACACTATGATATTCATTAATAAAACTGATCATTTTTCTCCACAGTAATATTTGTTGTTGTATAAAGTCATAATACATGTGAAAGTCTTAAAATATGTGTCGATCTTGGGCATTTTAAAAGGTCATTGGGTATATATACAGATTGACCTTGTACCTTTGTCATTTAGACACATACGCTGCATTTGGTTACTATCTTCAATATGTAGAGACGGAATGAGACGAAAATTTCGAGACGGAACAGAACAAAAATTGGAAACAGTGAGGTATTTGGTTGTGATGGACAGAAAAAAAAAATGTCTTCATCTCGAGGACAGAAATGTGTTTAGTTGAAGTAGACAGAACATAAAAATAGTATCAATGACGAAAATGCCCCTGCAGATAATATGATTGGAAATATGTAATTCACTAATTATTTTAAAACGAATGATTTATATTAGTAAAAAAGTTAACAAATAATAATAATAACAATAACACCAAGAAAATAATTTCGTATAATAATAATAATAATGATAAT
>JANITW010137118.1:0-12958 GCA_027564335.1 Erythroxylum williamsii | reverse complement strand
TATATATGAGATTTGTTATATTTGTATATATATGTATTGTATGTATATATGTATGTATGTATGTACAAAATTGGGAAGGACATTAGTGTCCAACTATGTCATAATGGTACAAAGGTGAGAAGGACAAAAAACAAAAAAGGACATATTGTGCCAATTACACACAAAAATTCCTGTATAATATTCTTGGATGTCAAATAAAAACAAAGTTGCAAGGAGAGCTACAAATATGATTTATAACAGAGAGAAAAAAACTTGCCCATGATCCTAATAACCTAGTACAACATCAACCTGAGCAGGGTTAGAGAATTGAGTCAGACTCTTTAACACTTTCTTATCTCTAAATGCATTGGGGTGTGTAGATACTTCCACCATTCGGTTTCTTTATTTTAGGTTTAAATGAGAGGGTCTGCATGTAAATCATATTCCATGGTTAACCTTAAGATGTAGAAAACATTACAGTGCGGGAAATCTAAATCTAAGGGGTATGAAAAAGAGCAATTTGAATCACGTAAAAGCAGGAATTATAGGAGTACGGGATATTCGCTAATTTCAGTTTTTAATCAAGTACATTCATTGGTTTGATCAAAGAAAAATGCCTAAAATTCCTCTTTCTTCATTTTTACCTTTTCAATAATTTTGTTGTCATCCTCTTCATTTCTATAAATGTTTGTGTTAGCTTTTCCAATTCACACTACCTCTAATTCTCATTATCTGGCTATGTTCAAAAAATATTGTCTACAATGTCTGACGAGTCTCTCTTTTTTCACATCCAATTCCACTCACAAAAAAGAAAATTTAGGCATCTCAACAATCTCTTTAGTTGGTTAATTTTCTTCAATTCCTTCGTTGATATCATAATAATAGTGGAAGCAAAAGGGGTAATTTCAACACAAACATGTGGAAAAAATTTTGATTAGTATTTGCATTGTTTAAAATAAATTTTAATATATATAAAACATTCAAAAAACTTGAATTATATAAATTTGAACGCTGTTAAGTGTTAATTTGTTAAATGTTATATTAACACTAATTTGATATATTTTATATTTTATATTTGTTATGTGAATTTTACCATGTGTCACATGAAGCCCACATATCATATTTAAGTTATTTTTTAAATTTAATTATTGTTAATTCTAATTAATTAATTAATTTAACTATAATATAATTATCTTAAATTCCCTGAAAATTGAGAAAAAAGTTACAAATTTTCTAATTGCCAAAAGTGTATTTTGGATCTTAATAATTTCATTAAAATACAAGTTAAATCCTAACGTTTTAGAGTATTTAATTTAAACTTTAATGTTTTCAATAATGTTAAGAACAACACACCACACCACGTATTAAAAAGACAGAAAAAGACGTTGACAACATAATAACTTTTGTGAAAGTTGATTGAATGTTTCAGCAACTTGTTCGATGACAACACATACTTTCTCACGGTGTCCTTGTTTATAAATTCATGATTGATCTTGGGCCTATAATTAAAGTTCGTATTATGTTTACCACGGTCAATATTAACGGAATGAAAAAAGCAAATCTAGAAATATCACATGTACGCCTAGGAATTCCACCAGTGGATTTTGGAGTCCGAAGCCATCCCTCGAATGATGCAATGTACACGACACCAGAAACAACAGACATGCACATAGGAAGCTGATATTCTAATTTGAAGCTGAAAAGTGCACCTGTATTATACTATTACACGTGAGTCCATTTGCATAAAAACTGAAAAAATTACAATCTATACACATTCATCTTCTATTAAGCTGCTTCTCGAGGTTGCAGGGAAAATAAAGAATGCTACTAACGAATCATTATTACATGAATTGGATTCCCTTTGACACGCCATTGCTCCGATGGGGTACTATTTATATGGACAAATTCTAATTTATCACTTTCGAAGGAGTGATAAAGCGAAGTGCATCCACCAAGCATTTTGCAAAAGCTAGCTTCGCAACTTACCAGATACAAACCATAAATCAATAAGTTCAACATTCTCTTCATGTTACAGTAGTTTCCCGGGCCAGTAAAGCCGCACAAATGACGCCGTCCAACAAAACAAAATCTGTACTCAACCGAAATTTCAATGAGTTAATCACAAATGTTTTCTTAATAGAATTCTGTTTTGAAAAAAGCAGAAAGAAAAACAAACACAAGCACCCATACACACTTGGATCTTGAAACAGGCTGAAAAGCAGAAAAATAAAGCAAGAAGTTTATTTTTCCTTCTGAAAAGGCAACGTGAGTGGAAGAATGTCAGAAGAAGAAGGTTAACAGGATCAAACTACATAATTGGCACCACCACCCCTTTCCACCGCAATTATATGTCCCTAAACTTAATGATAGGCAAACAGGCATTCAGATAATAACTTCGTATATCAACTAAATTATCTAAATTTCAAGGCTGCAAACATTGCTGGAAAGTTGGTAGCTAGTGATGACTAAGTCTCATGCAGTCATTATACTGTTAATTGTCAAATGAACTACAATTTGCATGCAACTCAGCTTTGATTTTGAATGGAAGCATGTGGGATAGAGTGAATCAGGGTTTTCTTTCCTTTAGCATTGGACTTGCGTATCAAACAAATAGAAGATCAGACGGAACTAAAACCAATTTCTGATAACATTACCTAATGGCTCCTGGCTAATGCTGTGCCACTTCTGTGTTCCCCCTTCAATCGTCATGAATCTCTGCCAGGGGATTCACAATGAATCCACCTCGACCCTGTTGTTGTAACCTAAGTCTCTCAAAATTGAATGTTTCAGCCCTGGTACTACCATTCTTACCAGCTCTTTGACGAATGGCTGTCGATGAAGTGGCACCACTAGAAGATAACCTTGAGAGTGGAAAGCGACCATCTGTTTTCCTCCAAAACTTGGAGCTCAAAAAATCTGCAGCAGGTAGCAGGCAACAAGAGGTTTTCTGAGAGTCAGACATCCTTCCACCGGAAACAGCCAAGTTATATGATATCTCATCCAGTGCCAACTCTAGACCATGTACACGGGTCTCCAGTGCATGCATCCCGTTTTGTGAGCCCCCGATGTATTTCTAATTGTCAGTAGATAATATGAGAATTAGCAACAACGTCAATATATGAAACCAATCATATCACTGTGTATTCATACCAAGCAGCCCAAAGACATGGAAAGTTATTACTATGTATTAAATGCATAGATCAACAATTTCACCAGTAAATTACCATCAGAAAAATACCAAGTTTCAAAGCGTGGAACAAACCTGCAGGAGATCTAGTAGGCTTGATTGCTGTTTTTCGATCTGAACAAGCTGGTTGCGGATCAAAGACAAGTCCTCACTCTCTTTGCGATTGGTATCCTGATTTTCAATCCCAACACTGACTGCATTTGCAGACTCTGGTCTTTCCTCATGGCAAGGGACTACTCGAGATCCAGACTTGGACCCAACAAATTTGAGCATCTTATCATCATAATTTTTATTGAAAAGTGCCCGCTTTAAATCTGGCTTTGTAATCCTTCTTTCTGGGCCACCATCGCATCCCTCTCTAACATCACTATCATCACCACAAGAGACAGAGGCAGCCCTTGGAACTGCAATTTCAGCCTTCCAGTCCAAGTTCTTTTTGCAATCTACCTTCCTCAGAATTCCGGAACTAGCTTTCTTCTCAACACTCTTCAAAGGAACTCTCTTTCTAGCAGATAAAGAATCGGGTGGAGTTGTCCTGTTATAGGTCCTTTTATTCTTGTGAATGGCTTCAGATCCTGCTGTGCGAGGTGCTTTGGATCCAGGCTGATAGCTCCCATCATTTGCATCTTCTGCTACCATAAAATAAAATACTTCAGTGAAGGAATAGATAAAAAACAATGACAAAAATCATTACTGAAATTGAGCCCATGCATAAGTTGCAATCACACTGAGCAAAGCATGAAAGTTTCAAATTTGACAATGAATTTAAAGAATCAAAATTGGTTAAAGCATGGACCATACAATCAAGACAAGAAAAAGTTATAGTGAATCCAAGCATAACCGATGACCTTGAATCAGTAAAGAATTACCGATTCGGATGTATTCTTTATAGTCTTGCCAAAGAACCAACAAAATTTGGTGGCTAACCTATATTTCCAATGTCTCCATTACCTTTTGAGGAAGCCACCGATCTAGGCGGCGGTGAGGCCTCCTCAGAGATGTCAGGAACCTGCTTCCATGCCTGTATCATCTGACTCATTACTTCCCTGACAGCCTTCACCTGCAAAAGCCTCACGATTCATACTTCAAATAAACAATCTGCAAAATTATTCATCCACGAAAGGAAATTTAACACTGGAAGAATGCGAGATCAAACTTAAAAAGTTTTGAACCTTATCGAATTTCCGATTCTCAAAAGCTTTCAAGTTCCCGCTCTTGAACTCCGCCATAGCATCCCTTTCCACGACCGCCAATCTTCCAAGCGCCTCTGCCGCAGCCTTCCTTGCCGCCCAATCTTCACTACTCAAGAACCCTACCAAACACTTCACTAGTCCTACCATGCCTCCATAACCGCTCACTCCTCCAACTCGGATCACACTCCCGATAACAACCAACGCCGCACTCTTCGCCTTGTAACTGTCGCTTTTCACTAACCGCTCCAACCTTGGCACCAACACTTTCCCTAGCCTCGCCGGATCCGGATCAGGAGCCGCATCGATGGCGGCAGCCAAACACAAAGCGGATCCTAGCTGTGCGCCCATCTCCTGCTCCGTGAACACCGATTCACTCAACGGCTTCAAGAACGCAGCAGAGAACGGCGTCTTCGTGATATTGGAGGCGAGAGACGAAGTCGTAGCCACGCATTGGGAGCGAATTGAGGAGTCGCAATCGCGGAAGCGGCGCGTGAGGTAGGAGATAATTCTAGAGAGAAACGAAGAGAGCGAGTTGGCATGGAGGAGAGCCAGTGTGGAGAGGAGGTGGAGGCACTGTTTGCGAACCAATGCCTTGTCGGTGGAGTCGGTTGAGAGAATGCATGAGAGAAACGTCGGAAGTGTGGTACTGTCCAGTGCGGCGGCGATGGAATCCAGCTCAGTCGCCGCGACAGCGAACGTATCGCGGTCTGATAGCTTGGTGATCAAGGTAAGCACTTTCAGTTTTAGATTCTGCGTCATTTCTTGCAGTTCTTGGTTTCATACAACTCAGGTGGAGTTAGTGCTGGCTTTACGGTAGTGGCGGTGTCGTCGCCGGCAACATTGATGGCAGCATTGCCGGTGGCGGAGGAAGGTTGCTCGGTTGTGGTCTGAGTTGGTGTTGCAACTTGTGAACGGGCCTTAAAAAATAGAGAGGTGGCTGACGTCAGTAAAAAGTAATCGACGAAAAACTTGTTTATTTTTATTTTCTGCTCTTGTTTTCGACTTCTTCCGTACTCAAAAATTACAAAAATCTTATAAAGTGATTTTTATAGGTTTTTTAAACCTAAATTAATATTAACTAAATATATGCTATTTGATTAGTTAATATATTAAATTTTAATTAAAATTACGAAGAATTTAATTTGATATTATATATTTAATTGATTGAAATTAATTATTAATAATGTAATTAAATTTAAATACTTTCAAAATATATAAATTTTCAAATAAAATTTTATTTAATAATTAAAATATTAATTTATAACTAAAAAATTAAAATTAAAATTATTTATTTTAATAATTTGTTAATAAATATTATATAAAAGATTTAAAAAAATTATTTAATTAAAAAGTTTTATCTTTAAGTTTTATTTAATATATAATTATTATCACCGATAAAAACATAATTACTAAATAAATTTTTTATTTTTTTAAAAAACAAAAACTTAAAACTAAAAAAAAAACTGTTAACTAACATAAGAAAAACATAATTGGAACCGTCAGATGAAGACAGGATTAAGAATAAATGAAGTTTGATTAGGGGCAAAAGGCAGCTGGAATTTATTCAATTATTTGTAGCAAGTGGATTAATTTCTTGGAAAGCAACAAAAGATGTATGATTGTCTGTAAGCTGGTGTTGCGATTAATCTAAACCATACTAAGTTGATGCTTTTCATTAATTTGTTTTCGTATTAAGATGATTTGGATCACATTGGAATTAGACAAACTTGGTGGTTCTAAATCATGATAACCTGGAAGATACAAGGACTCAAAATCCAAATCTGTAAAAAAAAAAAAAACTATAAAGCATTTGCGTTACTCAACCAAACAAATTAAGCAACAATCTTTTTCTTTCCTCTTTCTACCTTAACTTCAAATCAAACATTTAATAACTACTACCTAAACAAAAGCCGAAAGCCACTGAGACAAGTTGAAATTTTGTCGGGAAGAAATGAGATATATATAATGGTGGTTCTAAACATTTAATATAAGATTGAAGTCACCTTAGAAGTTATTAATACATTTTTGTTAGTGTTTATATTATGAAAGCGAAATCAAGGTGGCGATTTTGGGGTTTTGATGGGCTAGGTAGGTCAGTGGTTGAGCGGTTCAATCAGGTAATTCCAATTTTCGCTCACAAAAATCACATGCTTCCAATTATGACACTTCCGTAGCTTTTGGCCAAATTCAATTTGTTTTATAGAAAGGCTTAGCGGAGTTGATTCCGCACTTAATAAAACTTTTGTCTTAATACGATTGTGAAAAAAAATAAAAGCTGGGGGCAGGCCGTTCTTTGTTATTACTTGATGTCTAGTATCAATCCAAGTAGGTTGGACAAATCATTGCTTGCCTGTGCAACTTAAGGACTAAGTGGAGTTGTTTTTAGTGTAAGAGTTCACGGAACCTATTCACCCTGAATGGAGTGGGTCTCAACCCCTATAACCACCTGTCTCTCTTTTTATCTTCTAAGCAACTAAAGAATAATTACTCATGGGACTGGCTGGTTGCCTAGTCGGTGAAAAGCAAGCAAGCAACCAAGCAATCGCCAAAACTACTTGCTTGCTTGATGCATCTGTGATATTATTATCATAATAAGATGAGTAATTATATAGATTCATAATAATGCATACATTTTATTCAAGTAAATTTAGGGTTGAAATGGTCGAACTAAATTTGGTCAGTAAAGATTTTTATTTCGACTCGAGTTCTATTCGAGACTCGATCGAACTTAGATCATGCAATCTAAACTTGAGTTCCACTTCGATTATATTTTAAGCATATCTAATTGGATCTAAATAATTTAGTTTAATCTTGAATCTAATCAAGTTTTATCTCGTTCGAATCTTAATCGGGTCAAATCAATCTTAAAAGATCGAAAGAGAAAGAAAAGTGGATAGCTATTGAGAAGCACAACTGTTTAGTTTCCACTCCTTACGGATTCCATCCAAAGCAAATTAGAATAAAAATACCCATCAAATATTATAGATTCTATAATAAATGATAATAATAACTAAGAATTCCCATCAAATATTCTGGACAGTAGATCAATACAAAAAATAAATGAATATCCATCAAATATTCAAAAATTTTACACTACATGTACATGTAGGATTGGCAAATAAACTCGAGCCTCATTTAACTTAACTCAAAATCAACAAACTTGACCTGAGTTGAAATATTAATAAGGTCCTGCCTAAAATTCAATTTATATAAAGATCCACTTGACCCTAATATTCTTCTCCTCTTCTTCTTTCATCTTTCAACTTCATATGCCCACCTATGATAAAATACTGTCATTCCCTTCCCTATGTTTAACACCATGAACATAACAAGCTCTATCCACATTATTCAAATGTTCATCAACAAACTTTAGCCTCCTTCTTCTCCTCTCTTTCTTGAAATTTAAAGATTGAATTGTTACATCAACTAGGAATATTGTATTGTAGCTCCTAATTTAGAATAACCGTATACATAATTCATATTTAACTAAGATTAAGCAACCTATCCAAGTGCTCTATACTCCTCTAATTCTTCTTTTTCTTTCCTCATATTTCAATCTTTGAGGATACTTTATGAGCTTTTTATTTGTGCAACTATTATCCAACAAGATTCAAAACCCAATGCACTGTTAAGTCTTGGTTATGAATAGAGATGAAAGAAGGTTGGAACAAAATAAAAATATGGGTAAGAGATCTAGGTCTTTTCCTCTATTCTATCCCCTTTAATTTTTTTATTTAAGTTGGATGATAGAAGAGCTTTGTTCTGTTGTGATTAATATATTATTGTTGAGTCTTGGGGACCTAGGGAGACTTGTAACATTGCAATCTTGTGACAAAGCAAAAGGATGGGAAGTGAATCGAATCAATTTTAGGTTAAGTATGGGCGAGCTTAGAACCCTTTAACTTCTTCGAGTTTTTGGATGGTCTAAATTTGGTTAGGTTTGAACTCAAACAACGTGAACCATCCTTTATCAGACTTCAGGTTTAGGTTAAGTATGGGCAAGCTTCGAACCCTTCAACTTCTTCGAGTTTTTGGTAGATTTTGGATGGTCTAAATTTGGTTAGGTTTGAACTTGAACAACGTGCGAGAACCATCCTTTATCAAACTTCAGGTTGAGATTGAGTTAGGATGGCGAGCCAAAACCTAATAGGCCAAACCTTAGTTTATGCTTCTCTAATGATAGAGAAACTTTCCAAAAATAATTAAGGGCGTGCTTGTTTAGTGGGAATGGAAAAGAGATATGGGTATAGAATGAAAAATAATGTTTGGTAAGATACTATCATTGAACAGATAATTATTTCATTCCTTGTTTTTGGGTAATACTCCATTACTCTCGTAATCCAGAGGAATGAGAGTTATTACTTTCTAATTTTAGTGCGCGTTCTACCGCGAGTGACACTCCTCCGAATCACTCTCTACTGTCTATTCTCTCCCTACCATGAATGAATGTACTCCTCCTATCTCTCTACAAACTAATCCCAACCAAATACCCGAAACCAAGAAGAAGCACTGGTAATTTTCTTCCTTTCTTTCTTCTTCAAATTTTTTTGTCGATATAATTGCATATTTCTCTCTTCTTTTCCACTAGATTAGGTTTTCGATTTCATTACCCATTTTCTTCTGTACTTTCTTTCTTAAATCTCTATGAAGGTTTTGGGTATTGTTTGAATCTCTCTCATACTCTTGAGTTGGGTTTGTTTCTTCTGCTTTTGTCACTTGCTATATGTTGTCTGTTGTTGCATCTACTTGAATCTGCACATAGAACATGGTTAGGTGTCAATCTTGTATGTCAGTTGGTGTTGAATGTCTTCAACTTCTAGGCCAAAGACAAAATTTTGTTCTATCAATGGTCATCATTGATTAATGGTGTTTAACATTGTGTATAGTTCATTTTCCTCTAGCTAAACAATGGTTCGAACGAGATGCAATTACCATTTGCTTTATACTACGTGCACAAGGAAAAGAGTGTTAGAGAGAGAAAAGGAAAGAGTGTATCTGATTGGAGAAAGAGTTAAAAAGATAGAAATGGTGATGTTGTTGTTCGGTGTTAATGCTAAAAAAGAAGCAGACAGTAGGAATGACTACTTTAATTCAAGTTTGATTTAGTAGCTTTTATAATCTTATTGATCTTAATTGCCACATTGTTGTCTTTGTTAGTTAATAACAGAAGTAGATTAATTAGCATGAAAACAATTTAAGAAAACTTTTGATTATCACACTTTACTGTTACATTAGTTTAACGTGTAGTTATATGGATACATGCTTATCTACAATTCTTTAGGATTTAAGTTAAAGTTAACTTATTAAATTTTTGTGAAGTATTACTAATTAAATGTATGTGAAGTGTTACATTATTAAATGTGGGATCTAAACTACACTTTATGATGTAATTAGGATTGTCTATGTTTAGTTCACTATACTAGTGGACATCCTGTGACTTAACTCCTTGAGAAAACATTACAATCTTATCTCCTGAAACATACATTTGCATATGCCATTCACACACTTACATGCACAATAATGTGCTCTGAATGAAATGGTGAAATAGTTGGATATATTCATTAGAGTTGAACTCTTGTGCTGCTTAACCTTTTAAATAGAAGGAGCAATAAAAGGAAGTAATCCCTACACAGTTTTGAGTCAGATTAACTCATGAACTTTGCTTTTTTTACCTAGTATATTTGACATTTGTTTAGCTGGGCAATCAGGAGATGTGTAGAACTTTTATCATTTTTTGAGAGCTATTTCTCTTCCCTATTCCATATGGTTGCAAGGAGAGTGAGCTTCGATCTTAATTTTGTTTGACAGACTAAAGAATAGGAAGATAGGGATGTAGAATGGAAGAAAGAGGGGGGAGATCATATTTTGTTTTACATGTTTGCATAGGAAGGGCAAGTAATGAGGGCCTTCTGCCTGTCTTTATATGACATTGAGATTAGATAGGTAAAATAAATGGTAAATGCTCTTTATGTTCCCTTGTTAAGAAAGCATATATCTTTTGAAATAGTTAACAATTACAACTTGGATACATTTTAGGGGATGTTTTTAAATTGTATCATCCAGTCTTCTTAAAGTTGTGTGACAGAGCCTTTTTGAAAACAATGCTCAAATTGCAATAAATGTGTGTGATATTGGCCAAGTATGTACAAGTTATGTCAACTGTAAGATGAGCTAGCATTATATGGTGAATCATTTATCAAAAACTATCACTACAACTACAAAGACAATTGTCCTTCCTTATGTAAGATTTTAGTACTTGTCCCTTTTATCTGTTATACTAGCAATTACTAAAATTCTGTTTGTTTATGAAAAGATTAATCTGTAGATATTAGAGAATAGTGACGAGGACTTATTTCTATGGGAAATGGTGATGATTATGTATTCTTGATGCCTTTGTCCTATTATACACTTCTAGGAGAATTTAATAAGGGGTTAATCCTGATTATATGATTGGAAAATATACCTAGTCATACAATAAGATTACTGGTGGATGGCTATAAAAATTCATTGTTCTGGACTTGGTCGTATATTTTGTTTGTGACGTAACTTGTAGTATAATAAAGTTGCACTACTTAATATTTGACTAATAGTAAGACAAAAAAGGTGTTCTAATCAAGTATGTGAAAGCTGGAGATTATTGGTATGTTGTTTTTTAGTATATGACCCTAAAGGTCAAATGAAAAACAGTTTGGTTGTTATCTTCATTTACTGTCATATCTCTATGGTTTGTTTGATCTCTGCATCAACTTTCACTTGTCCACTACTACCAACATCTATTGTTTGCTTAACAGGTATTATTTGCTACCTAATGATAAGTTACTACGGATATACTTCCTGCATACTATTTTCCTCTAGTCCAAAACAAATCAATCAATGAACCTCTTATTAACGTCATGACCATATCTCCTGCAATTGTTGCTATAGTCTTTGTCACCTTAGCTTGGCTGTATATAGATCTAATGTTTACTTTTTGAAGCCTATGTAGAAAGACGACCTTAGTCGGAAGAACAATTACAATAGAAGATATTTCTTTTAGGAAATATGTAAATCATATCCTGATTATGACTTTTTATTTACCTAACAATGCAAGCCATTGCAAAGGTAATGGCTGGAAGAATATTGATCACAGCAGCTACAAATGTTACTGTTTTATTCTTCATTCCTAGAAAATACAATTTTTGGTCGATAACAGGCCTGTCGATATGAAGATTTTAATATTTCAAAAGTAGTAATTAAGTGGAATAAAGACAAGATTTTACTTTCTAATTCAGAAACTTGCTCTAGTAAACTAAGCACTAGTATCTTAATGAAGGTTGAGACTATCATCTTTAGCCTTACTTTCATGTTACATACAACAAAACATGTAAAAGGTCACTTTTTCTTATACCTAAATGTTAAGCTAGGTGAGCATATAGGAATGGAAGAGAAGAGAGTCTCTACCCATCAAGAATTATTACAAAAGGACCAATGGCAATAGTTGCAACAACATGACGATAGATCACAAGCACATAATTGCTCATATCCTGAAAATGCAAAACAAGTAGTTTTTAGACATTGGTGCATTAAACATACAAGCGTTCAATTAATTTTTCACATTAGGAGATATGGAATTTTGCTTTTTGTCATTATTTTAAGACTGATCTTAGAATATTCGCTTTGTAGGATTGCATTTTTTGATAGCGTGTGTGCTTCTTCTTACTTTTCATTCTCAGATGTTGTAAAATAAAACTTCCTAATAAGTGCTTAATCAACTTGTATACTCTTATGTCTCTCAATCTATAGAGGTGCTTGATAAAGTTTGTTCTACATGCAAATTCTCATCAATTTGAGCTCCTTCAATATCAATTATCACTCATTCACCTTCTTCTTGATCATGTTTCTCTATTACTTTTACTTATTGTTTTATCTCTTTTTCATTGTTATTACCTAGCTTTTCAACATGCCCTATTTATATGTTGGACTATTATTTTTTGAATTTTTAATGTAAATCAACGTAACTCTCCCTTACTAGCAAATGATGACACAAACTAAAGCAAATTTTGATACTTCAACAAACAACAAATAATATGATGGTTTTCTTATTTGTTATCCATTATGTTATGTATTGTTTGTACTTTCAATATAAGGTCCATGAAATTAAAACAAAGGAAGAAAAAAGGATTGATAGAATGAGATGGATGTTTAGATTGACCATGGATTGCGATAATGTCTGTATTAGTGAACTTCGTATGGATAAAGCAACCTTTAGGATATTGTGTGATATGGTAAGAGATGTTGGGGATTTAAAAGACACTAGGAACACATCTGTAGAAGAGGTTGTAGCAATGTTCATATACACCTTAGCTCACCATATGTGAGTCAGCAATTTCATCAAGTTCCTCATGCAATTATAAGATGGCATCATATTTTGCTCAAGAAGCCAGAGCCTATTATTCAAGATTGTCAAGATAAGAGATGGAAAAGTTTTCAGGTAATTGAACATCATAATCAACCTATAACATTAATGTCATAATTTTAATGTACTAAATCACCTTTTAGTTTTAATTTGTAGGGTTGCCTAGGAGCCTTAGATGGGACACTAATTAAAGTTACACCTCCT